>CM031242.1:435412767-435717767 GCA_018340775.1 Taxus wallichiana var. yunnanensis | reverse complement strand
TTATTTTAAGAGAAAAACCCCAAATTCCCATAAATGTTAATAAGTCAAACTCCATCCAACTTTTTAGAAACACATAACCCAACCATTCTTACAAGAATGGTGACTTGTGAGAGGTCAAATGGGAGGGAAAAATCCCATTTTACCAAGAAATGAATCCCCCCTACCTATAGGTAGGGTCCAAGGGCTCTTTTTCATGAAAAGAGAACCCCAAAGATGAAAGGGGTCCCAAAAATTTCCCTTTTTAGCCCAATTTCGGGTTTGGAAAAATGACACAAGAATGGAGGTTGTGGGGCCCACCCAAGGGGTGTTTATGTGACCCCAACCTCCCAAAACAAAATTAATTAATCTAATACACTTCTAATACAAGTGGGGACCATTAGGTCCCCTAAACTAGTTTACAAAAGACTAATAAAACACAATTACATTAACTACAAATTTTGGAGTCACCCATGGTGCCCCTTAAAATTTACGTCACAAAATATACACACAAGGCTACAATCAATCATTAAAGGCTTGGAGACTCATCCCAGCTTGATTTGCTTTTGCATTCTAAGTTGCCTCCTTGACATTTAAAATGCTCATTCAATAAGAGACCTTCAGGAAAATGTTCTTGCAATTGCACCATCAGAAGGATTCAAACCCTTAGGCCTTTTTGAGGACAAATTTTGTGAAGAAATGAGCTTCCCTACTTTATACTATGGGATGCATCGTGAAAATGATATTACAAAAATATTCCATTACCAAAAAATAGCAAAATGGGAGCTACTGCATTGTAGAAATGATTTTGCAACTCACACTACCAATCTTTTCTTCAAAGCAATTAAAGTTATCTTGCAACAAGTCTCTAGTTGTGCAT
Source organism: Taxus wallichiana var. yunnanensis (assembly GCA_018340775.1). Taxonomy (NCBI): domain Eukaryota; kingdom Viridiplantae; phylum Streptophyta; class Pinopsida; order Cupressales; family Taxaceae; genus Taxus; species Taxus wallichiana. The sequence goes on along the minus strand of CM031242.1, from coordinate 435,716,911 downwards.
GGATATGCATACGCAAAGGTCAATTACAAGGGGAAAAAATATATGCCAAAGACCTTAAAAGCAAATCAGGGGTGTCCAACATCCTTAAATCGTCAATAGGATTTACAAGTTTAAAAACCATCTAAACTTCACCTGATTATTTAGCAAAACCAAGAAGAACATATTTGCAATGATAAGACAACTAGGTGCACCAAATTTTTTACTACGCTAACAAGTGTTGATCACATGTGGACACCACTATGCAATGCACTATGTGCTCTATCTGCTAAAAACAAAAGGCATAGCGAAAACATTGACGATGATAACATCGATGCAATTATAAGGAAAAACCCAGTAATTTGTAGTCGTTACTTTAATCATAAGATAAATGCATTTAAAAAATTGATGTTGACTAACGATACTCTATTTGGAAAAGTCTTGGACTTCTTCTTTGTAACAAAATTCCAAAACCGTGGAAATGAGCATGTGCATTTTATGCTTTGGGTAAAGGATGCTCCTGTTTATGGCAAGAGTTCACATGAAGAAATACAAACATTTATAGACAAATATATCTCTACAAATTCATCACTACTTGACACGAATTTGGCAAAAATGCAAACCCACCATCATACGAAACATGTACAAAACACACAAACTCACATTGCAGATTTAATTTCCCATTACCACCTATGGATAAGACAACAATACTAGAACCTTTAGAAAATACAGATGCCATAACTAGAAACATAGCAAAACAATTTTTCCAAGGCCTACAAACAAAGAAATATAGCCACTGCATAACATTTACTGCATTTCTTGAAGCTCATAACTTAAGTAGGCAATCATATCTTGCACTATTACAATCTCTTCTCACTCGTCCTACCATAATCTTAAAGAGGCATCCACATGATATGTGAAAAATGCATTTTCCAGTAAAGTACCAAGCGTATGGTATGCAAATACAGATGCACAGTTCATTTTAGACGCTTATTCAGCTGCAACTTACTGTACATCATACATGACTAAATTAGATCAGAAATTGACAACTGCTTTTCAAAAATATGTGAAGATGCAACAAAGAATAATGAAAGTGAAATGCAGTTCATACGCCATCTAGGAAGTAGTTTACTTAATTATCAACAAATGTCCACGCGTCAAGTAGTGCACATTGTGCTTTCATTGCCATTGCATTATGGATCTAGGAAAACTATTTTCATAAACACATCCCCAATTACGAATAGGAAATTCATTTTAAAACCTCCTAAGTTGATTGCTAAAGAACATGACAATTCTGAAAACGTTTTGTGTGCTTCAATTAGTGACAAATACAATGCAAGGCCTATATCATTAGAGAACATCTACCTAGCGAATTTGTCTGTGTACTACACAAAAACAGCCAAAAGTATAAAACACCGTAAAAAACCCAAAATCATACGTTATGTAAGATACAATAAACATGTCGACCTTTGAAAACTATTACAGAGAGAAATTGATGTTGTTTATGCCATTTCGTGAACCAGAAGAATCATTGAAAAATAATTTCGACACATGGTGCTCAGCATTTACTTGCCTATTAGACATTGGTAAATGAAAATGAAAACCAATTCATTGCAAAAGCAGATCCTCAATGGGGAAACATAGATACCTCGCTTACAACATTGAAAACGAACCCAACTTGACATTCGACTATGAAAATGTAAATGAACCTAATGGTCCTAAGCACTTTGAGCAATATGACATTGGAAATGACCTTCAATATGCCACAAAAAAATAATAGTTCATAACCAACCAAACAACAGATTCAACATAAGCAAAATCCCTTTTTTAATAGATATTGAACAATACTTTGCTTTGCAACAACAATTAAATGAAGAACAACAAATTATAGTAAAGGATATTAGCACAAAGAAGTTGTTAGCTCCAAATGACCCATTCCATTTATTCTTAATAGGAGGCACGGTACAGGAAAAACCTACACTACAAAAGTAATATACCAAGCAATCTGTCAGTTTTACAATAGGCAATTAAATAGCGATCCCCTAAAAGTAAAAGGCATTATCATAGCATACACTGGAAAAGTAGTGTACAATGTCAATGGTGTAACTACTCATTCTATTTTCCAGCTACCTTATCGAATGTCAAAGATGTTTCCATTGAACGCAAATACTCTAGATAAAATGACCAAATGCTACAGTGAGTTACAGATACTACTAATTGATGAAGTATCATTAATTGGAAGCCACATGTTATTTAACATAGACAAGCGTCTACGTGAAATTATGCATAAGCCAACCAAGCCCTTTGGAAATGTAAACACTATTTTCTGTGGGGACTTATACCAAGCCCAACCGATTCTAGATTCATGGTTATTCAAAAAGCCAATCATGCACAACGAAACAATACAATATACATTTTGGCAAGACTATGTCAAATGCTTTCAATTGGAACATGTAATGCGGCAACAAAATTGCATGTTCATATCAATCCTTAACCGTATTAGGACTTGCACCCAAACAAATGCAGATATTCAATACTTAAACCACCACTGCTATAGACCCCCGCCATTAGATCCAAGCTTCCCATACTTATTCCACAAAAACATCGATGTTGATGCCACAACAAGAACATTCTTATGCTTCTACCAGGATAAATGTGCACACTAAATGCAATTGACTACATAGAAGCTAACCTCATTGATAATGACTTGGTAACTAACAAAAAACCAGTTCTACCAAAAACTATAACGCTAAAACAAGACATTCGAATAGAATTGATTGGCGGCAACTACAACATAAATGATGGCTTAGTCAATGGCACAGATGGAATATTCAAAGCTTTTACAACTGGAACACCAAGCTTAATTTGGATAGAATTTAGCAATATCGACATTGGTAAATGTGAACGTACCAAAATGAAAACCATGTACATAGGAAAATCAGTAAGCACTTCACTCCTATAACAAGAATTGCAAAACAAATATGAATTAGCAAACAAACTATTACCACCATCAATTCCTCATAAAAATAGCCTATGCTAGAACCATACATAGAGCCCAAGGCCTCACAATGAATGCACTAGCTTTCGACCCTCACAAAGTAAATTTCCATGGCCTTGTATACATAGCACTTTCACGTGTAAAAAACATTGAATCGTTGTATCTTATACACAAACTACAACAAACCAACTTCGTATTGTCCAGTGACATAGAAACTAAAATGCATAGGCTTGTACATTCTTCAAAATGGGCACCATTATACAATTTCACATAGCCAAGCCCCAAACACTTACGCATTTTCTCACTCAATACCAGAAGTTTAGCACTACACATTCAACACATAACACATGATTTTGCAATAATGCAATCAGACATAGTCTGTTTACAAGAAACACAAACCGCCAAAATGCCAACCGATAAAGCTCTCTTGCAAATATTCAATGTTGTTCCTATCATGAATATCCACGGGCTTCTTACGTGCTGCAATAAAAAAATCAATCGACACAACATTAAAACATTTAGTACACCCCACATTGAAAGTACTACAATTGATATTTCCTATTTGAATACGCATATACGAATAGCAAACATATATTTGAAGCCATTAAGCCCACTAATAAACATTACAAGATTCTTAGAAGTTATCACCTCTACTTTACCAACGGATATGCAACTCATAATAGTTGGAGACTTCAACATTGACATGGCAAAGGCCAAAACCAAACAAGCCCAACTTTGCAATGAAATGCAACAAAAAACCTCCTCCTTGTACCAACCATTGCAACAACTGATAACAACACACAAATAGACCACTTGTTGGATGAATATGAATATTACAAAAATCACCATTGAAGTTAGCCATGCATATTGGACGACCATAACACACTTTTAATTTCATTCCCGATTTCGTAACAAAGCAAAATACATACTACAAAAGCAATTGCAAATACAAAATACATCTCCAAATACATTTAAAAAGGTATTTGTTCCTTAAGCTTGTACTATGTATACAACTGAAACCATAGCCTATTTACATGGTTGTTACTTATTATGTAACTTTTGTTATTGCAAAGCACCATGGCAGATACAACTCCAACTGCCTAGGCTGATCTCCCATCACAACAATCACCAAAGAGGTATGCTCTTTACAAATTTCATTCTCTATTGACATTTTTGCTATCCACTCCTAATTGATTTCCTTCTTCTAATAATGTGCAGGCCAAGGAATGAAATCCCAACACTAATATCTATTGACGATGTAAATAACTACAAATTTGGAGAAATTTTTGAGGGTGACATCATGGCTGTGTATAAAATAGTCCTCGACAAGCAACGAGGAAAAGAACTGTTGTGTGTGGACCTCACGGACAAAAAAGGCGAGATGACAATAACTGTCAACATTATGGCACCTTTCATTAAAACCCATGAACATAAAATAATCCCACAAAAAGCCATCCACATAACAAACTTTACCATTGCTCCAAAAAGTGACTATGACCACTGCGACTGTGACTTCATATTGCTTGATCAATTACTGAAACCACAACCATAGAATCTATTGATTCTATTTTCCCTCAGCATATGTTCATCCCAAATTCAAGCATCCATCAGCTACTGTCCACTACTGACCATTATGCAACTGCAACCATAGCTGCCATTTGTACATCATGCCAAAAAATAGGAAACCAATTCATCATTGACATTACAGATGGTAACTCGCCCAATGACAAAGCTCGTGTAAGCCTCACACTCCCTATAACAATTATTAAATAGCATTCTCATTACAAAAAAATCATTGTTATTTCACTTAATGGATGGTAGGTATATCTTTTCCAGACACTTGCAGCAGAATTCCATATGATTGAAAAAAAAATCCGAAGGAAAGAACCGACAATATACCTTTTCAAAAACCTGGAAAAGTGGAGTGAAAGCATAGAAAAGAGATTCTGGAGAACCCAATCCACCTTTGTGACCACTGTAAATGCAAAAAGATCTCTGAACGCCTACAACTACTTCTGGATACAACAGTGAAGGTACTAATAGCAAAGCCATTCTTAAATCAGCCTTATACTTTTCAAATGCTTCAGCACTTGCAAAACTACTACTAATGTAATTTTACTTCAAGTTACTAATGCTAATGTAATAACTACTGCTAATGTAATTTTACTTCAAGTTACAATCAATAGTATACTCATTCATGTCTTCACATGGACTATCTGCATAGTCACATTTTTTGCACTCAACTGCATTTGATTGGTTACTGTTTTCATGCCACCCCTCACCCATCTTCTAATCTTCCAGTTGGATGTGGTATTTCATCCAATTTCAAACACTTTATCATTTTACCCTAGGACTTGAACCAGGGAGTCTATAGTTAAATACCTTAAACTCTCCAGCTCTCATAAATTTTCAATCATTGTCCACTCATTATTAATTTGATTTGTGAGTTCCCCAAGTCTGTCAATTTTCAGTGTTGTTCTCAAGATAATATTAGATTTTAGCAAGGCCTATTGGCATGATCACAAAACCAACAGAATTTTCAATCAAAGTATACATCTATTGTATCGAAACCATATCTAAAAATATCTTACATTAATATTTTTGAAATACACAAATTAAAAGCAAAAAAAATGGAACACTTCCTTTGAGCCTAATCTGAAAGTAAAATTAAATATGTACACCTTGTTGAATAACAATTTACACAATTTTAGCTTCGTGAAAGTGCCATGACCTACTACAAAGCCTCCATAAGCCTCATTTCTTCCCCACTCAGAAGAAATCCTTTTTCCACCTCAGCGAGAGTATTGCGAGTCCAAATTTTACACCTACCTATAACGCACCAATCAGACTCTTGTGTGAATACCCCTATCCATACCCATTTACCTTCCTCACCCCCACCCTTGTACACGGATCATATCTTGGGTATGGGCTGCAGTTGCTTGTGTTGTTTTCGAAGGAATGAATGATAGAGAGATTCGGAAGGGCCAACGCGTTTACAAGTTGTGAACCCACATTAGGGACAACCCTTGTCCATAATATTATTTCATCCAGAATTTCTATAAATGTCAATAAAGCACAATCGAGATGAAAATAATCGAATATTATATTTGTCAAAATTACTGTTACCTTTAGTGTTTGAATGCAAGGTTCTACAATTGATATATTGTTTGTTTTGAGTTCCACCATCCCCAATCAATCCATGTGCTCCAAACTTTGTATACCCTACACCTCCCACCTTGTTTCGATGTCAACTGTTCTAATGATCTGCAATGTTCTAAACAGTCAAATTTCACAACTTTGTAGCAACCTTTCACTTGAGATTGTCTGAGAGAAGATAATTCCTTAAAACTTGGAACCTCCTGTAATTTTGGACAACTTGTTATGCTCACAATTTGAAGGTTTACCAAACCACCAATACCCCTTATGTTCTTCACCATTTCACAATTGTTCAATTGTATGTTCTTGATTGTCCGTGATACGACTTCTATCTCCTCACAAATTGTTATTGGAATGCATATATAAGTCCTCAAGCGTGGGACAACAGTCTTCATAAATTGAAATCTTGGACACTCTTGTCCAGGATAACAACATCCTCTTGAGGTTGCGCAATGATCCCTACCCAAAATCCAATTCCTCAATTGGGCATTCCACTATACTCAGAGTTGATACAATTAATGTAAAGAGTGATTAGGGAGGACAAATTTCCAATAGAAACGGCAAGCATGTCAACAACTCACTCCTTATGTGCATCACTCACGCAACTTGCCGAGCTGACCAATATCAATTGGTAGCTCCCTCAACACGTCATTGTCTAAATAGAGTTCTCTTAAGGAGACCTAATTTGTCACAGTCCTGAAAATCTAAATACTCCATCTTTGTCATGTTTTTGAAGATGTCTGAGTTAAAAGTCAGCTCAATACAGTTGTTGAAGTTTAAATACTTTGTAAAAAATAGTTTCTTGAAATAAACTTGCAACGTTCTCAAGGAAGAGCAACAAGACAAATCTAAATGCCTCAGATTAGTCAAATCGCCGAAACAACTAGGTAGTGATGATAGCTCATCACAATTAGTTAACTACAGGTGCTCCATCGATAGCAATGAGTTGAATTCTTCTGGCAGACTCTTCATTCTTATGGCACCATCAATGACTATTTTTCTCAAATTCCTGAGACTTCCTATCGAGTTTGGAAATCATTGGAATTCGGAACATCTATAAATGACCAATTCTCGTAACTGCACTGAAGCCAGTATCATCACATTTTCAATGAAAATGATGAAAAACATATAGCAAATATAAATAATTTGAAATATAGCTTTAGAACTACTACAAATCAAAATACTGACATCGTTGTCAACCTCCCACAATTTGATTAATGCATGTTCCTCCCCACAATCACACAGATCTAAAATCCTCAATTTTTTCAATGATAACTATGAGGGAAGATTTATATTCCCAGTAAAATCACCACATCGAAGCCAGACTAACTCTCTTGATACTAATTTTTCAATTATGTGACTAACATAATATCCTATCACCTCAAATATTTTTAAACCAAGAGAAGAGGCTACCAAACCACAAAGCCCATCATATACCTCACCAGATGATACATGTTTTGTCATCATTATTCCTCGAATGCTTCTTTTCTGAACGTATACAAAATGACATTAAACACTATATAGGAAAAAATAAAAAGGTTCCGAAGAAAATAAAGTATAGCAGCAAAAAACTATTGACCTCACCTCTGCTCCATTCTAAAAATCGAACACGATCGGGATGCCAAAGACGGTGAGAGGAATGTTTACCTGCAATTTCCCTTCCCAAATCCCTCAAGTGATCATGCATTCTTATGCAATTGTCCTCATCTAACTCTATAAGAAACTTACTCAGGAGTTTTTCCCAACAAAGTGCAAACCAGTCCACCCTGATCCATTCTATACTTCAACTGCGAAACTTATTTTTTGTCTGATGAGAAACAAGCCATGTCTATAAAGACCTCTTTCTCTTTGTCTTCTAAGACATCATAACTTATTTTCAACGTCTCTTTTATGTTTTTTTGCAATACTCTATATATCTTGTCTAATTGACACTCCCAATAATCTTAGCAGAACTTTCCATATAGCTGTCCTCCAAATACCTTGAGAGACAGGGGTAATCCATTGCAAGAACCTAATAACATTGATCAAAATTATGCTTTTTTTTGCTATGCCTTTTCTACTATTCATATGTAGTTCACAAATGACCCTTAGCTTAAGATCCATTTGATTTCTTTACAAGAAATTCACAGGCCGCTACCAACTGGGATTCTAATATTCATCAAATATCCCTCTTTTTTTCACATGCCATTTCTCTTATTTATCTATAGCTGCAAATTCTTCAAGTTTCCATCAATTTCCCACATTACCTCTGTATAGATTTTCCGTGCTTCCTTACTGGGCGATGCTTGTGTATAACATTACCAACAATTTTCAAATTTTGGTATCATTATAGTTGTTCTCGTATTGGTTTGAAGTGTCTTCTCCAATTTGAAAAGGATATTCAGTTTTATTCTAATAGAATATGACTGCTTTGGTAATTCTACTTGATGCAATTAGCTACGATTTCCAGTCTTCCAACTGCAATAGATTTTGTTGTAATATACATTTGCTTATGATTTTTCTGCATCTGAAATACACAATAGTTATTGCACGCAATCATCAATACAACCCAATATTTCTCTGCTTTCTCTACACTCAATGCGTATATACACCTATATTAATAGAATTTTTGTCAATGTATACATGTACTAAAATTAGAAGTGTATTTATTTCAAAAAAACCTTACACCAAAATCTGTTTTTTTCTTACACAAGTTGAAGGAACATTGACTATTGCAAAGGCCTATTCCAGTCCATTTGAACCTATTTGTAAAAAATTTAACTTGACTATTGATCATTTACCACCATTGCATGCAGACATAGCATATTGCAGTAACTACCAACAGGAATGCCCATATGCATATTACCATCGTCTTCTATGCACCATTAAAAGCACAGACAAAACATCCATCCAATGCATAGCTAAAAACAAGCTTTTAACTGAATTGATACCTTCTCTTACTGATTATAACATATCCGCAATACATAGAAGACAAAGAAGTTGTTATAGAACAACTATCACACTTTGCATTGCATGGCAACTTTACAATAGACAAAAATAATATAATCAGACAAATGACAACTACTCCAGACGAAGGTATGTTGCCTTCACCCACTTTTCAATTTTTAGCAACATTGTGAATACTAGATGCTCTACTCATATTAATATTCACTTTCATTCCTCCGCAGCATTCCATCCCAATTTCAGTCACAAGAAAGTAGCTACACATCTTCAAGCCATACAATGTCAGCGCCATCATTTTAAGGTAAACCAGTTTCCCCATGCACACATATGTCTCAACTATTCCATTTCAAATACAAATGAAAAACAATTTCTAATACTACTCCATATTTCTTTTGCAGATCTATAACTAGCACTCCACTTGCTACACCACAACATTTCTGAAAATCCAGTTTGCCATAGCACAAATTGTTAATTCTCATCATTTTCTATAGTCATAGTTTACTACAAACAACAATAAGCTATATGCTTATATTTATACTTTTCAAAGGCATTTTGTTTAATATGGATGGATTGATAGACTTTTACATTGCATCCTAGATAGGAATACTATTGTTTTTTGCCTTCAGCAGTTAATTTGAAATGCCCTTTAAAAATTCAATTGCTTGGTTAAAACTACTGATTCAATACCATCTGGCTTTTCCTATGTCTAGCAATCATGATCCGATAATTATTCAAGATAATGTTGAATGGTTACAAATCATAAAAAACATTGACTTTCATAGCACTACTGCAATGCTCTTCACATTTAGTTCCTAATTTTTTTAAATTTCTGTATTCGTTTCCAATGCTTTCTTTTAGCATAGTCTCCACGAGTTGACAGTCAAACAACGTTTTCTCCACCCCACGTGGCACTTTAGCTACTACTTCTGGACTTGATGATATGTTCATTTATTCACTACACATGAATTGGCTTTTGAGGACAATAATAGACCCAACTGCTTCAGCAATGAAAGCTACTCTCCCATACTCTTAAAAATTAAAAATGATGAACCATAACCACGTCTGTTCCACAAATGACTTTTGATATTGATGTGCTCTATGCCTCCATATATGATATTACCGTCATAACTTTGACATTATATAGCCTTCCCAATCTATTTAAATAGGGCTATTGTTGTTCCTCCCCTCTTCGGTGGCCATATGTAACATCCCACGGAAGGTACTCTAACTGCACCACATCCCTTGTTTTAAATAGATGGAAATTATTTAAGAGAGTGAATTAGTATTAAATGTAACCCCTCTCCATTTGGCTAATGATTTGTCCCTCCCACGGTTAGCTATATTGTAAGCTTTTGAAAACTTTTAGTAAATTATTATTTCCTTTATTACGTGGATGGCTAGAATTAAAATGATTGATTGGAAATTTTGTTATAGAGATGGGGGTTATTAAGTGATAATTTTGTACCTAATTTTAATTATTTAGACTTCTTTTAAGTTAGCCTTGTTTTGTCTAAGCAAGATAAAAATATAATTAAATACGATTTGGTTAAAACATTGAATTAAATAAATTATAGTAGATTAATGAATTCTAGCTAGGATACCTTAATTGTGGTTGCTTAGCATTGCGACCCTTAGGTTTGTCTTAGCGTAATGATGGGGTATTATTGTTACGATTGTTAAAAATTTAATGAAAGAATTTCATGACCAAGTTATCATTGCATCTAAATTGTTCATCATGGGTGTGTGGGAGTCTTCGGCCTACACAAAAAAATTAAATTAAAAATAAAAAATAAAAAATGCCAATAGCTTTTTCATCTTAAACATGTAACGGAAATAAATGTAAGTGAATATTACTTTTGTACCGACTCACACACGTTACACACACACACACACACACACACACTTTGGACTCCTTTATGTCGTTTTGACCCGGATTTTATTGGTGTAAAGTTGGGACATTACAGGTCATCAAAGAAGGAATATGGAAGTGGATACTGTGGATTTGTGCCCATGCAGGTCTAATCTTGCTTATTCAAGTTGTTTCATTTCGGGCATAGAACCATAAAAATATAAAACAAAAACTATCAATTGAAGGTAGAAAAATTCACATATTTTATTTACATTGCAAATTGGTTTATAAAATCATATTATATTAGCTCAATCCACGAGAAATATGTTCAGACTTAGAGATCACAAACAATATAGGTCGTCACATTTAGAGGTTGAAAGGTTGAAGAAGAAGGACACAAGTGTCTATATGAAATCAATCATATTGAAGAGATTTGAAAAACGAGAGCAAACCGACTGTGTGACCAATGATTGAAAAGTTATGACTGTATGTTTTGTCAATAACAAAAAATAGAGGAGCAGGGCAAGATAAAAAGTCGTGATTATTTATTTTTTCAATACCATCTATTCGCTTGCATGTACAGTTGTAATTTAAATGTCCGCTATTACTAATAATTATCATTAAATATTTAATTAAACATTTGGGTTCAGATATCATAAACAGTTCCATGTGAAGTGCATTTTACTTACACTGCCACACCTATCGCTACCTAATATTATGGGATTTCCTCATTACCTAAAATTTTATAAACCGAATACAACTTTAGTATGGAGCTCCCTCTCCTAATCGCCACAAAATAATTAGTTATTCATAAGATGACACGTGGATGAAAATATAACGTACGAAAACCGTTTATGAGAACCGAGGTGAGATTATCATGAAGCCCCACCATGACATTTTTGTGAACCCAGGTTTTTAATATTTTATTTTTTATTTTATTTTATACTAACGTGCGCATTGATTATAGGTATGAAGCCAAGAAAGATAGATTAATAAAATTTGTGAAGATTTAAATATTTTGGTGTATATGTTAATATAGGATATGTCGTTACGTTTATTTCTTGAAATTTACATTTAAATAACTTTTTGATTATAATTTACCTTTTTTTATAATTTTGTGTCAAATTTAATTAATATTTTTATTGTTGTGCAAGAATAAGGTACATAAAATAAGATGCATATTAATAAATATATTTCTAGATAATTGCAATCTTGGTAAGGGAGAGGGGTTAGTAGTGGTGCACCTTAAGTTAGGGGGTCCAACAAATCAATTGTAAGTCATGTGGGATCATGATTTTTCATCAATATATAGTTAAAGTTTTTCTCAACTTATTTTTTTCTTTCTAGTGTTTAAGTGGAGGGTTAGCCATATTTTGAATTGATTTAAAATAATAAATTTGAGTCATACTATAACCATGGTGGAAACTCAAGTTTACCTTTGTTGATGAACTGGATGGACGAACTAGAGCCGAAGCGGGGAAGAAATTTAAAAGGGGATGGGCGGGAAGTGGATTGGTCTTCTTTACGGTTTTCCCAAGAATCTCATGTGTTGCTCCCTTGGATGGGATGCGCGCTGAGAAACTTCCCTTTCAAATCTCTCCTTGTTGGGAAGGTGACTCCTCCGTTTGATCCGATGAGGTGATTGAAATGGTTGAGACAAGATTAGGGTACATGTCACCATTGGAAAATTCGCATTTGTGAGAAAATTATGCACGAAGGTTAGTTATGCACAAATTTTGTACTAGGGTTGGCTGTTTCAGTTAGATTTGTTTATTGCATTTTCAAGGTAAGGAAAACACGACACACATATTAATTAATCATCTATTGCACACTGGAAATGCACTAGAAGATATTAAATTCAAATTCTTTTAACATATAAATATATCCAACCTTTTTACCATACAAATCTCAATTGAAATGTCACCTATGATTAAATGCACATTTCCCAAGGCATCCCTAAAGCTAGCATCTCATACATATTACCAAATTTTGAATATTAAATTTTCTATAACATGGCAATACATTATACATATAAACATTCTACAATGACCTATATAAATCACAATAATAAACAATGAATTATACTACTCCTTTTCGCCATCTTTCTTGTGTCCTACAAAACCATGTAAGCATGAAAGCAACAATAAATCGTGGCATGACATCCACATAATTCTATCATAATCAACGTTATTGATTTTTGATTTACAAGATGATAAAATACACATGCATGAAGAGAGGGTTAGAGGCATATAATCATTTCATTCCTTAACTAAGGGAGGAGAGAGAAAAAGATAGGGAAGAGAGAGACGAGAGAGACACTTTTTTGCCAAAAGTCCAATTTGACACAAGTCATAAGATAGAGTTTCAAACAGTTATTTACAATTGTTAATAAGTTTCCATGATGGTTTGCTTACTTTACTAGGGTCCTACAACTTTCTGTTACATTTTCCTGCTAGTTGCAAAAATGCCCAATTTTGGCTAAGAGACTAAGAAAGTGGGTTCAAAAACTGTCTTCCGATAAGAAAATTACGACGGTTGAATTCATACATGTCCACTTATATACCAAGAATCCACATGGATTGATTGGATTCCAAACTAACAAACGATGTAAAATTAGCGAACGGTTTTCCAAAGCCGCTGGTCTTAATCGGCCAAGTTTGACCTAGTCAAACAACGAGCAGTGGCCTATGAAACCCCTTTGCCGAACTAACCAAGAATGTGATTTTCCCAAACTAAAATTTCCAGAAATCGTCTAGTAAAATTAGTGAAGGTTTGCGAAAAGACGGATAAGCATTTTGTAGTTTCGGGTTCAAACGGAAAACTGAAACAAAACCCAAATTTTTAGTTTTAGCAGCTTCCTACAAGTGCAAAAGCAGTAATAGGGCTCTGAGAGGACCAACAAAGAGAGTGAATAAGGTCAAACAATGTCGAGATAATGCTTGACGTGACTCTTTACATAACAAAGAACACATACGATGTTTGACAACTCTTTTATGATGCTTAGAGTGTTGTTTTGCACGTCCCTTGAAATTGCATTTTTCTAACTTTGCAAGGTGGATAGAAAATGTTGTTTTAGTTAACTAATCTAGCTCTCGGCAATACCAACGGACGCGAGCACCACGTTTTGACACCCTGGGTCTAACAATGCATAAGGTTGAGGTAGCAAACATAATTGATGGTCTAGTGTAAATCATTTACGTAAATCACGAGGGCGGGGTTTTATTGTTTTACACTAAAATTTTGCTTAAAATACCCAATAGTTTAATCATCTAATGGTTAATATTTCTATAGGAATGCAAATGAAAAACCAAATTAGATAGAAATCATACAAGATGCAAGTAAGTAGACCATGCTTGCTGAAATCAAATTGGGGTAAGAGAAGTTCTCCATGTGGCTTGCATTTGAGCCATGAGACCATAATTTTCTTCGACATCAAACAATTGACCTTATCCAATTATGCTTCCTCATTTTCTCCATCCAAAAAAAATCCGCCTCCAAACATTTCTTGAAAGACCAAACCTTGCTCTAAAGCTCCTATTTTGGCACCAACTGGTAGGATGCTCACAACGATTGTAGGATTTGGGTTTAATGCTTCCAATGGTATTCATGAATAGCCTAATGCCTTTTCAACAACACCATTATGATTAGATCATGCATTATCGTTCATGCACCATAATATTCTTATCACGTTCCATGCAAAAGATTCCTATTTGTCTTTATTGTTTTCTTGTCTACTATGACTATTGCAACTCCAATATTGGTTGAAATCATTCTATCTGTTCCTTTCACGTAATTTAAAATTGTTTCAAGTTCTCTTAAACAATTCATTTTGTGCATACCTTACAACCACTGCAGTCCCCATGCGTGCATTTTATTTCTTTATAAAAGTATTTTTCCAACGGTTCATGCACCTTTCCTTAGCGCCCACATTTCCTTCATGATTCTTGTTAAACTACCCATGAGCCTAAGGAAAGATTCCACAATTTACTTACATGTCTGCCAAAGCACCATGTCCACACATCTGAGAAAAATCCACTCTTTGTTATACTTTAATAGGCATCTTCCTTATTCACAAGCTCCTATTTTGGCACGGCATAGAGGATGTTGGGAAAGGTAGTGGAAATAAGATTTACACCCGCCAATTACATAGATTATAAGTTTCTAAATTTCATTCAACAAACACATTATGTGCATAGTGAAACATTGAAATCCATAGACCATGTTTCTCCTCGGGAAAGGTTAAACGGCGCACAGGTTTTCACATTTTCATATATCTACCATGGCTGATTCACAAGCTCCTAGTTGGAACTGTTGGGAGGAAGTTGGCATTCTATGGATTCTTCTATTCTCCTCTCATATTCATATTTATTTCCTCGAATCCATACTCATCTAGCTCTTGTTTGCTAAGATTTAGAACAACCAACTCCTTCCATGTGATTGTCAAATCTTTCTCTCTCTCTATTGTTTTTGCTTTATTATAAGACATTCTCTGCGAAGATATTTCTAAGTACCAGTCTTCTTCACCCCAATGGAGTGCCTCCTTAACTGAAACCCTCTTCTTCATCTGTGCACGAAAACAAACGGCGACTAGAATATAGTTTCCTCTCAGAGACAATTTATCACACTTTAGAAGAAGATACTTGAGTTCGGATCAATCGATTTGTATGTAGCAAGGTAAGGAGATATTTGGGTTTTAGTCAATGCTAGCGTGCAGGACTGATTTAATCAATAATTTACTAATTTCGGGACGGCTTCAGTGAGAGATCCATTAGCAAAGCTCCACTTAATACTCTATTCATTGTTGTAGCTACCAACTACTTCTATGTTTGCAATGTTAACCTGGGTTCCAGCATGATTTATGCCTTGGATCCGAAATAAAGTGGTTGAATTATTATTTAAAGAAAATTTGAACGCAACTTGGGCACCCATACCCTAATCAACTCTTGCCACACACATCTCTCTTATTCACCTAATAAAGCCACCTATCAATCATGCACTTCTCACAATAAATTATTTTTATAATTTTATTTCAATATTATTTTATTGTGAGAACTACATTTCCCTCCACTTATAAAAACATCATCCTAGATGCGACCAAATTCCAAGATTAGAAGAGGGTAGTCATAGGAAAGGAGGAAAATGAAAATGAATCATGCCACTCATGAAAGGGTACCTGTCGTTAAAGCACTACCACCGGGAAGAAGGTAAGTTTGACAAGCTCTTTTAATGTTTTGTAAGGATTCATAGTTCCACTTTACATTATTATCTATTAACTCTTTTCCTTTAATTATATATATATCTTAATATTACATTGTGTAAGATTTCAGTTTTTTTATGTATATGGGTGCCCAAGAGTAGCTGACATCAAGATGACACAAAAATCTCAACACAACACAACAACCCACGAGACTTCTTGCTACATACTTTCACTATTGTCTCACATCACAAGGCCTTTAATTCCACCATGAAAAGACAACAAGTAGTCCACATACTGAATAATTTCGAACAATTATGTCATAGGCATAAATCCAACACACACATGATGTGACTAATAAACAGTGAAACTTGACGCCGATACAAATACAAGCTGGTATAACATGACCCAAATACCATGACTTTACTCGACTCGGTGCCAAGTCAATATCAAAGAATATATATAATAGCCAAGGGGAGCATCGAGCTTCAAACATAACAATGTCGACCCAGGACTAACAAGAGTACCCATAACGCATGAAGTACAAACACAATTCACCTCCCAAAACATCACAAAACAACTCCATATGCCTCCCAAAGCATCACCAATAATTACATATACCTACCAAGCATCACAAAACAACTCCATATACTTCTCAAAGCATCATAAAACAACTCCGTACACCTCCCAAGCAATAAAACTAAGATAAATTTTCCTTTTTCTCCCCAAAAGACGTTGATCACCCTATGGCCCTAGATGCATAGAGTCTAGACACCTCTAACCCAACCGATATAATAACTCGTGGTTTGACAACCCACTAGTTATCTTTAACTCCTTAGGGCATACCCCAGGGTTCATTTTAAGAGACCTCTTGGAAACCAGAGGTGGAAAATACACGCAAATATTCCCGGAACCAATTTCACTAAAAGGAGAATTTTCCATTTTCTCAGAACTAAATTTTCTCCCGCTATATTTTTGAGCAAGAGAGACTACAGACACTGACGCATAGTTGACGTGTGACATGAAGATCTCTGTCGCGCATCAACAAGTTTCTTGATGTGCGAGAGGAAACCTTCTGCCGCCGTCGTCGTCGAAACTTTGTTGATGCGTGACGAGGAGACCTTCTGTCACTCGTCAACAAATCTTGTTGACACATGATATGAACCCTCCTATCACACGTCAACAAGATTTTTTGACGCGTGACAAGAAGATCTCATGTCGCACGCGTTAACAAAGTTTCTTGACATAAAATAGGAACCCTTCCTATTGCACGTCAAGAAACATTTTTGACGCCATGAAAAAGAACTCTTCTGTCGCGCATCAATAAAATTTGTTGACGTGCTACGGAACCCTTCTGTCGTGTGTCAATAATGTGTCTTAGGCTTCAAAACCTAATTTTGTCCTATAAATACCCTGCCACAGTCATTTTAACATTTACACTTTCTGGCTCCTGAATTTTCTTGTTTACAGGAATCCAGGTCAGGTACAATCAAGCACAAGGACAACTACAATGGCGACTACAAGTGCAACCCAAGCCCAAGACAAAAATCAAGAGGAAAATCTAGTCAACCCACAAGCCCTATCCAAGGGCAAGATACTCTATAGGAACCTTTTTTTCCCCCACATCCAGAAAGTTTTACAAATGAATTTGGAATACAAGGATTTGCTCGATGCATGTGACTTTGGTGGGCTCGTTAGGATGCCCCATTTCGAAATAGACCATGACATTATGAACTACCTTCTATCCTCATACAATACAGAGGATGGTCTATTTATTGTTACTGATGGACGATGGTTGAATGTTTCAATTTGGTATCGACCCAGCTGATATTCATCGGTTAACATGCCTCCCATTCAAAAATTTACCCATTGTTACATGAAGAAAACACTCATCGAAGATGATAATAAGTACCTGGAATCGAAGTTTGGGTTCCATGTTGATTGTAAGTGTAAATTGTTTTCAATTTTCATTTGGTATTCAGTTTCTGATTTTGATACAATTCAAATTGATATTAATTTCAACATTTTTTTACATTTTCAGCGCATGTCAATAAATCCAGGACATGGTGTGGATACTGTGACAGAATGCACACCAATTTCTTACCACTATGATTTCCCTCTTCAATCCGAAATAGTTTTTAGGGTCACCAAACGGATATACAAAACTGGGCTATTGCATACATTCTTACAACTATCGAAAGTAAAAATTTGATTGGTGCATTTTTATCCAAAAAAATAAAAACTTACATTACAAATGCAATGCTTTCGGAAAAACTAGTCATTCACTCCACAAACTATCTCCTTGGCCTTTATTATGAGGCTCTTCTAAATTTAAAAGACAAACCAATTCCTACTTGCACGGATGAGGCGTTGATGAATTTCTCAATTCCATTTCAAGAATAACAGATATAAACCATAAAGTTTGTATTTCGACATTATACTAACATGATGTTCATCTCGAATCTGAAAAAATATTTACTTGTTTGCAGAGAAGATTTTTGGAGGCCCTTCCTCGAAAAAAGGTGGCATCAAGAGGAAGAGGCCAACAACACGTTGAGGTATCGGTAGATTCACAATCTGAAATGGAATTTCACTCATCTTCGAACCGCCAACCATTTGAATTCATTAAACGCCAGAGAAGTAATACCTTAACATTTATTATTTACAAATTCCCATTTTGTATTTTCAATTTACCATTTAAATTTTACCATATTGAATTGACATATAATTGACTGTTGTTGACATTCATAGGGACTTTGGACTATACGCGTACTTCTCAAAGTCAACCGTCTTCACCAACTCACTCAGTTCAGTCACATGCAATTGTCTCTTCTCAACAACCACCTCAACAATCCCAGCAATAGACAACTCAAAAACCACCAATTACTACTCCAACACGGCCACCTCAAGCACCGCGACAAGCTACCCCTCAACAACAAGGTATTATTTTATTGCTTTAGTACAAGTTTTGAATAGTACTTCATATAATTTCATAGTTTTTGCATAGTTTAACAGTTTTTCATATGATTTTTCTTGAACTTTTCAGAACATTGCAGTCCTTCGCCTTCTATACGAGATAGTGGCACCAGCCCTCCTCCTCCTTGATAATATTCAAAATTCCAACTTGAGGATCGGGAAAAATAACATTGGTAAATGTAAGCCAATTCCTCCAGCCCCTAGTGGGACACTAAACATTGCCTCCTCGTTTCGAATTCCAACCCTCTCTCTCGGTGGCTTGCCCAACGCAATGGGAATATCGGTTTTAAATAATATAAATTTAGATGAAGATTACTTGGGCATTGATAGTAATGACCCAATAAGATTTTTCAATACACGTGAGATGATTCAAGGCCAGCAGGTATACTTCTATTTCAACATAATTTATTCAACTTTCATTACATTTCACTTTAGATTTATTTATTTGAATATTGATTTATTTTATCACAAATAGGATCAGGCCACACAAAGGCAAAAACAAGTAGCAGTCGATGATCAACCCGAAAGCCCCCATACCTCTCCAGCGAGATCATCTTCTTCAGATACAAATGGTGAACAATTGCTACCATTTCCTTTAGAGAACTTAATTGGTTATGATTGTCAATCCCATGTCGATGAGTTTATTGTACCTCATATCAGTCAGCTCATAGAATGGGAGAAAAGGAAAAAATTTATAATCAATGAGATAATAAGTCGTTTTGAAAATTATTGGCAAAGGGATAGTTTATACGCTGCAGTCCAGAATCAACGTGCGAAGATGGATTCCTTACTTACCCAAGTAAGAAGTGGGACTGTCACGTATAACAACTATAAAGACGATATTTTGGGTACAGCATTAAATAAATTGTAAAATATTAGTGCTGAAGCCCAAGCATATTTTAACAAATGGTCTAAGGACAAGGATCTGGTAGCGATTGCAAATGCCAAAAGAGATCGAGTAGTTGTAAGAATTATCACTTCGACACAATATATTTTTTAATTTGACCTTTTCTTATGTTAGTAATATGTTTAATTGATATCACATTTTTTTGCAGTTGAAATATGAAAATTTGAAGAGTCAAGCAAAGGTTTTCTAAGTTCACTTGGAAACCGCGAAGAAAATTTTATCCGCAACAAAGAATTTGAAGGAAAATATTGTTTTGGTTAACAAACAAAACAATACACTGAAGCGGATGATTAAAGAGTATGGCTTCGAACCTGAAATTTTTATTCAAAACCAAGGCAATTGTAGATCCAAGTTTGCTATCCCATGGAGATGCAACAAAGGAAGAAAAAATAATTGTAAGGAATCTAGACAGTGCTACGGAAGATCTCATTAGTTATGGGATTATTCAAGCCATTGGGGAAAGGGTACAAGCGAGAGAAGCCATTGGGGAAAGGAGTACAGGAGTGTAATCCATTGGGGAAGGTGGTACAAAAATTGAGGGTTGAAAAATTTCATGATTGAGGGTGGAAACTTGATTAAGGGTTTGAAATAATTTAGAATCTATATTTGAAAATTTGAAACATTGAATGTGATGGTCATGGCATTTGAAATTTATTGTCTGGATTTGAAATTCAAAACTTGAATGTGATGTTGTTTGAAAATTTGAAATACTTTAACTTCTTTAATTTTATATCTTCCTATATATTATGTATAGAATTTCTAGATTGTATAGGGTGTTTCTGTTTCATTTGAATGTGATGGTGTTATGATAATGGTTAATTATTTGTTTTAAGAAAATCTGAATATGGTATGACACAGGCATCTTAATACTAAGAGTTAAATCTTCTTCTCTCTACTTGTAGAATTCAAAATCTATATCAGGTTTCTTAAAATTTAAACCTTCTTAGAATCTTCTCTACTTGTAATTGCATTAGATGTGGATGATGACATTAGAATAGAATCATAGATATGGATTATCATGAATTGTATGTGGACGTAGATTTAGCTTCAAGCACGATCATGGAATCTAGATGATGATAATGGATAATTATTTTAAGAAAATTTGGAATGTAGTACGATAGAGACATTTAAAAGTTCTCAAAATATTCTTCTCTCTACTTGTAATGATACGATGACATTAGAATGGATATAGATGATGATGAATGATGATGATGAATGATGATAATGGATAATTATTTTTAAAAATTGGAATGCGTTAGACGAAACATTTTTGCACATTTAAAATTGATAAAGAATTGTTTTAATAATAATTGGAGTGTCAAGATTATGATAATGATATGATGACATTAGATGTGGATGATTACAAAGAAAATATATATGGATGATGATGAATTTTATGTGGACGTAGATTTAGCTTCAAGTACAATCGTGGATGATGAATTGTATAAAATTTGGAATGTGTTATGAAATAAACATCTTAATATGGAAAAATATTCCTCTCTTTGTAAAATTCGATTGTGTGATTTTATCCCACAAAGTTTAAACAATATATCAAAGAATTTCGCAAATATAAAAATAAATTAAACATAATTGTAAAAAATCAAGAAATGTCATATGATAGGGTTTAAGTTACCTCTTGTGTTTTAGATGGCTGTGAAAAAGCATATGGAAGGAAAATGAGAAATCATCCTTCGTAGTGTGCTAGATCTTTGATTTAAGAAAATTAACCCGAGTAATGGACTAGTAGATAGATGGGTGAGTTTCTTGACATTGTCAGTCCCGAGAAGTGCGAGCTTCCTTGGATGGATGTCAACCCACATTTTAAAAAAAAAAGATGAAATAATTGTATTTAAATAAATGTAAATATATATACCTGTAACATGAAACATCTTTAATGATAACAAGAGCTGAAACAAAATTTGATAAAAAGCCTCCTCAGTCAATATTTGCATCTATAGAGTTAATATGAAATTGAATAAATAACCACAGTTAAAATGTAAGGTGACAAACAATAAAATTAAGGTTAAGGAGATACCTATTTAAAGTTGAAACAATCCATTATCAATAGCTTCTTCAAACTCGATGTTACCTTACGCAGAGTGTGATGATGCGTCAATTCCACTCTCATCATTGGGAACACTTGTACTTGTCACTATATTATTCACACCTCTTCTTTCGGAAAGGGAATTCTAATGTGTAATTTCTCTATCGAAAGGATAGGGTTCCATGGAGTAGCGAGATACATAAGACCTCATGCAAATTTCCAAATTTTTATCCAACCTATTTCTCAGTTTTTATTTTATAAATGATAAAGCATTGAAAACCCTTTTGTCCTCCATAGACCCCAAAATCATTGTTTGGCATAACTCATATAATCTGAAATATTCATTGATGTCTTCTTGTAAGATAGAAATTTGATAGATTCCTCACCACAACCTTGTAATAGAACCACTTTCAAAAAGTTCGTCTAAATTTTTATATTGGTTCCTCATTGTTGTTACAAAATTTGTTGGTTGAAACTTTAATAAATCAGCATTCAATATACCTTTGATTTCCATACCCTTGAACTCTGAAGTCTTTGTGAAATGTTCCATTATTGTACCCATGGATTTATGGAAATGCTTTCTTACAAAGTCTGCACGACCACCTTCAGTATTCCAAAAATTAGGATTCATCACACCCATTGCTTCAAGAATTTTATCTTTGGATAAAATGTTCTCTAATTTCGATAATAAGGATTTTGAATTTTTAAAAGATTTATTCTTGTTTCAACTATAACAGATACGTAGAGATTATGTGTCACAGAACATCTTCTCATTCCGATCCTATAACAGCTTGACATTTTTGTAAAATGTGCAATGGTATGTCCCTCCCATTAATATTGATGCATAGGTGATTGTGGATATTAAATCTCAAATAGTTACTTTGAGATTTTTAAGATCTAATAAAGCTTTCCAATTCTCAAAAACAGTGTATCAAAAAACCATCTTAGGAACAAGACAAGACATCAAGACTTTGACATACCTTTTTTCTCATCCCTATAAAATCCACAATATAGATTAATCTCCCATACATGCTTCATCGAGTATTGATCTCATGCAACATTGGAAGAATACCAACCAATGTAAGCAATGTATGTATATCGAGTTAAACGGAACAAATATTCCCTTGCCCTATCAACTTCATGACAAGATTTGTGCATGAAACCAACCAATGAAAGAGGATACTCCTCACAAACTCTACATGCGGGTTCATAAAAACAGATCCATCTTGTCTCAACATTCTTCAGAAGTTTTTTGCCATCTGTAATTCCAATTGTGAATTTCTGGAACTCAAGAAATCAATTTGGGTTTCTTTCCATATAGGCATGAAGTTCTCTTATAAGGTCTTCTACTTTAGCAACATTTTCATATTTGCTTACCATTTTATATGCTAAATTCATTCTATGAGCCATACATTGAATTGGTAGCATATATGCGGAAACTTTTGTTTATAATCTAACACATAGCCCTGTTCGGTGACCTGCATGACTGATGCACCATCTACTCCGATGCATACCAACTTCGTAGCAATTTCATAATCATTCATTCCAACAATATCTTTCAAATGAGAAACAACTATTTTATGTAGGTTTTCGGCATTACAGTTTTCAACCATTTTCATAACACCTAGCAGATGAGGTGTCCTTATATGATTTTCTAAAGTATATACGTGGATACATACCCATGCGGTGTTGTCGATCGTTATCACTTCATCAATTGAAAGAGATAAACTTTTATTTTTCACATTCACTTTCAAATCTTCCTTCTCTATCATTGAAAGGCATTTTTCCATTTCCCATGCACTACTTTTAGATGAATAATACTTGAGGTACGTTGGGAATTCCATTATATTGATACAAAACTTTAAAATCAAGGAAATCGGTCTTCCTTTCTTTAGTATGTGAAATAAAGTAGAGAACTTGTTGGCTAGATTTTCTCGTATGCATAAGCACAAAACCTAGGCGAAATATGAGATAAATCTCCCTCATTTAACCGGTGAGGCTCCCGTGTCGATTTGTCATTTAAGTATGCTAATATCTAAATGGGGTTTTACTTTAACTACCCGTTCATGAACCATAACCGAATAATTCTGCAACAAGTAAACAATTGTTTAAAGAAAGGGAAGTTATAGAAGAAGGTAATTACATAAACATCTAGAAGAAATAGGGAAGATGTGCATCCCAATAAGTAGATGGCAGAGCTGATTGCATGCACATAGAAGAATCCAATAGATATAAAAACAAAATTCTAAAACAAAGGTAGCTCTAGATCCAGATCTAAAATAACACAAAGTTTATTTAAGAGACCTAAGATTAAAAGCAAGAAACACAGTACACCAAGACACAAAGTTCTCCGGAAATCTGCTCCTTTGTATTCCTTTGCTCGAAGTGGCTTTCAGGGTTCAACACAAACTCTAGAACACAAGAGTTCTGCTTTCAAATTCTCATCTTTAACCCAAAGGTTCTTCCTTTACTTATAGAATTTAGAGGGGCAATTACAAATAGGAAGCTTTGAGTGAATCGACACATATGGAAGTCGAAAAAAAACAACTGGCAATCTCCCTCCTAGAATTCCTTTTTGCATGACATGTATGATTTGCAACTGAAAATAGAACCTTTTATTTTGCACGTCCGCCACCTATCTCCAAGTAGTTGACTTCTTCAAGTAATGGTTTTAAACCAATCAATTAAGTTGTATAATTTAATTGATCGCTCAATTACTTTGTTGGAGGAAAGAAGAAGGAAGAGGAAAGCTGCAGTCTTGTCCTTTTTCATGTCTGCATGTAGTTGATTCTTTTGTCTTTGATTCTCACCAAATCAATCTGGGAGTAGCTGGATCTGGAAACAAGCTGGAATTGGAAACGACTGGATCTGGAAACAACAAGCTGGATCTGGAAGTGACTGGAATTGGAAACAACTGGATTTTGCCTTCGCCTTGTCTTCTCTTTTATCCTTGAAGCTTTTGCAGCTTCTTTTCCGAAGACATGCATCAATACAATGTTTGTTGTAGATAACTCATCATCCTTATTTTTAATTGCATATGAGCAATTAAAAATTCTGGAAAGCACTCCGGATGAATGAAAATTCAATGAAGGCTTCAACTGGAAGATGGGAGCATTTGCACAAGATCTTGGAAGGAATTTTCCACGCATTGACTTCTTCACGGGCTGCATTCGAAACAAGAGGATGAAGCCTTTGTGCCGGAAGCTTTTGCAACTATGAGATCTGGATCTGGATCTGCATATGGATTTGCATCTGCATCTGGATATGGATTTGCACCTGCATAACAAACTTTGGCAATTGGGCAGTGGATTCAAAAGCTACAACTCAAATAATTCCACTACTTTTAATCTGCACGCATGAGTGAAGTTTTTCCTACACGCATGAGTGAAGTTTTCCCTGCACGCATGAGTGAAGTCTTTTCTACTCTGGATCTATCTATCAATTCAGCAAGAGGTTCCGAGCCTAGATCCGTGTCTCCAATATCTAGCAAATTTAGAAGTGATGCATGACTCTGTTGTGCTTTCTTTTTCATCTTTCTTTGCCATAGCTTTGTCTATCTTTGTCTGAATAATTCTTTTTCTTCTTATTTGACTGGAATTCTTCAAAACTGGTGCAGATCTGGATAATCCTTCAGATTCGGAGGATATATTCAATGTATTGGACATTGATTAAAGCTCATTTTCTTTTGTAAAGCACCTGTAATGAATTCCTGCAATTAATTCAGACAAAAATGGCCACCGGAGCATGAATAGTGAATTTTAATTGTAAAAATCTGCACTTTTCAAGCCTGCTGCCCCAAAAATTGATGTTTAATTTACACATAAAGAGAGCATGAATCCTTTCAACAACACTGAGCACACCGTAACACCTATGCAAACAATTATGCGAGAAAAAGATTAACCTCCTTCAAAGCATGCGCCAAATGCGGAAGTTTTTAGCCTTGTTTCCACCTTTGCCCGAGCAAAATCCTTCTTCAAATGGGGCACACTTTTTGACATGAAAGGGGCGCAAATTAAATAAATTAAATTTAATCTATTTCTTTTATTCCCTTTTGACTTGTTGACTTCTTCCAAGCTTAGACGCACTTTTTAGAAGAATAAATTAATTAAAATAATCACTTAAAGGCTGCCATCATCTCACCAAAGGGGGCACACTTTTTTGCACAATATAATTCTATTTTTAAGAATTTTTCACAATGGGATTATTTACCCTGCAAGGCAGCCTCGAAAATCCCATGATCCACTTAAGTGATTTGACTTTGACAATGGGATTATTTACCTAAAGGCGAGTGCAATAAAATCCCATGATTTCACTTAAGTCACTTTCCTTTTATTTTATCATGGGAATTTTTACCTGTAAGGCAGGCCATAAATTTCCGTCTGCCTGGAGCCTCTAACTTTGCCATTGCAGCTTAAGTGAATTTTATATCATGGGAAAAAGTACCCTATTAGG
The DNA here is from genome assembly GCA_018340775.1 of Taxus wallichiana var. yunnanensis. Classification (NCBI taxonomy): domain Eukaryota; kingdom Viridiplantae; phylum Streptophyta; class Pinopsida; order Cupressales; family Taxaceae; genus Taxus; species Taxus wallichiana. The sequence continues at coordinate 435,690,416 of CM031242.1, read as the reverse complement.
CGGTATAAAATTCTCACCTTTCCTGTTGCTATTTTTCCCTTTGCGGCTTGAATCATTTGTTTTCCAAAAAACGTCCACCCCGCAGGGCTTTTCCGTCAACTTCACTTTTTTTCCTAGTGATCCATACCTCCGATGGCGAATTCCTCCGGGCATAAGGTGTGTATATGTTTTCCAGTTGCTCCAGCCAAAATCGGGCTTACCGTGAAAGGAATTGTTCTAGAGAAATTTCACAGAAAATGAAAAGGGACAACATAAAAACACGAAAATTTGACAAAAGTTACAAATAAAGCCCAAAACTTATTCCAAGTTAAAACCCTTCTAGTACATAGGAATAATGACATGTTCGATCATAGCAAAGCTAAAATGGAGCGCAAATAGCCTCATACGGGGCTCAAAATAATTAAATACAAATTTCTCACAGACAAATCCCGACGACAGAATATAACAATTTTGGGCAACTGAGTATTTGGCGAAAAAGGCTAATATGGATCTTTGGGAATATCTTGATGCAATACAAGAAATTTTGGGCAATAAAAACACAAAACGACCCATTATTTTAAAAGTACAATTTTTTTTTGGATAGGGTAGTCGCAGATTTCAGGATGAAATCTGGGTGACACTGGTCGGCTCCATCTGTGGACATATTTTTCTCTTGTCAGAATGATAAAGGGAAAAGATGAGATCCTAGCATCTCTAGTTTCGTATCTTGTCTTTATCCATTGGGCACGGGGTCAAGCAAACAAACACAACACAACACGACAACAAAAACAAAACAAGGAAAAACAAACAAAAATTTATTTATGTACATACAGGTTTTACCCTACTTCTCATGTCTGGAACAACTTTAAGTGTTGCCCATTGAAAGACAACGGCAATTCAACTCCATCCTGATGAGCAAGGATGAAGCTATCTTCTCCGACAATCCTCTTAATCACAAAAGGCCCTTTCCATAGTGAATCGAACTTTCCATGCATGCCTTTTGTTTCTCTTCTTTTGTCCCATAAAAGGACCCAGTCATTGACTTCAAACTTTCTTTCCCTGGATTTTTTGTCGAAGATGACTTTCACCTTCCTTTGATGCTCACAAACCTATCTGAAACTTGAGTTTTGTACTTCCCTCAATTCAGTCAGGTACATAATTCTTTTATCAATAACATCCATGAAAGTGGAATCCTCCAGGCCTTAGAAAGTTGCAGGGCAGGCAGTTCCAAGGTAAGAGGCAGCTCTGTGTCTCTACCATATAACAGCTGAAATGGGGACATGCCTATCACCCTCTTTGGTGTGATTCTATCAGCCCATAATGCATCAAACAACTTTTTATGCCAAGTCCTTTGATTTTCTATTACCAGCTTACGCACGATAGTTACCAAGTTTTTATTACTAGATTCAGCTTGACCGTTCCCTTGTGGATAGTAGTTTGAGGAATGAACCAGCTGAATCCCATAAGTGTAGCAGAAGTCAACCAGCTCCTTAGAAGAAAGATTCAGAGCGTTGTCTGCTACAATTTTGCTGGGCACGCCAAACCTGACAATAATATTTTCTTTTATAAAACTACACACCTCGGTGGAAGTGGCGTTCTTCACAGGAATAGCTTCTACCCACTTACTGAAATAATCAGTAGTTGTTAGAATGTAATGGTGACCGGCACTGGAAGCCGGGTTAAGCATACCAATAAAATCCATTCCCCACTATTGGAAAGGTTCTTCAATCACAATGGGTTTTAGAGGTAATGCAGGTAATTTCACACACCCAACAAAATGTTGGCATGCTTGGCACTTAGCTACCCAATCTGCAATATCTTGAAAAAGGGTGGCCAGTAATACCTTGCTCTGAGGATCTTGTGTGTAGTGACTCGGGCTGAGAAATGACCACCGCAAGCCATGTCATGAAATTGTTGTAGTAGCTGATCCTGTTGAGCTTTATCCATGCATCTGAGAAATACGCCATCAATTCCCCTCTTGTACAAACCATTATCCCAAAGAACAAAATCTTTGGATTTTAGTTTGATAGTTCACTTCTCTTTTTTGGAAAGTTGATCTGGGCATTCTCCATACGTCAAAAAGTAAGCAATGTTACTGTACCACTCCTCTACCAGATCTATAAAAAGTATTGCAGGCAAATCCCCATCTATCTCATCTTGATCCACTTCTGGCACTGATGTTTTCATCTCCGTCATTAGTTCACACTGGACCTCTTCCTCGAACCAGCTTTGTTGGTTTAATATCTAGGTCATATTCTTGAACCTTTGTCACCCATGTGCCTCTCAACAATCCTAACTCTTGCTGAGTAAGGATAGATTTAACTGCAGTATCTGGAACCAAAACCACAGTGTGTGAGGAAAGAATATAATACCTGAATGCTTTGCACGCCTTCACCACTGCATATGCGTGCTTTTCCATGGGAGTGTATTTCAACTCATAGGCTTTAAGGGGCATGCTCATGAAAGCAATAGGAGCTTCTGCGTCCTCTTGATTTTTCTACATCAGTATTGCTTGACATGGTGTGTTCGGAGGAATAACAGTAAAGAATAAATTCTTTACTGAAGTCGGGTGAAACCAAGACTGGAGCTTTTGATAGGGCCTCTTTAATTTTCTCAAAAGCTTCTTTCCCTTCGATGCTCCATTTAAAGTCTTGTGTCTTCTTCATTATATTCGAAATATGACGGGTTAGTTCAAAGAAAGTCGAATGAATCTCCCGAGAAAATTAAATTTTCCAGAAAGAGTGAACTCCTTTTTTGGATGTGGGCAAAGGAAATGTCTGAATGGATCTGACGCATTCTGGATCTATCTTTGTTCCTTCTTTAGAAACAATGTGCCCTAGCAGCTTTCCTTCGGTTATGAAAAAGATAGATTTCTTGGGATTCAAAGAAATACCATGCTTGCGGCACTGTATGAAGACTTCTTCCAAGTTTGAAATGTGTGCACTTCTATCTTTGGAAAAGACTGTCAGATCATCCAGGTACACCACTATGCTTATATCTTTGAGATGAGAAAAGGCTAGATCCATAGCTCTTTGAAATGTAGCACCAACATTAATCAGGTTGAATGGCATTTTCTGGTACGCGAAGGTTCCCCAAGGTGTGATGAACATCGTTTTGTATTGATCTTCCTCGGCCACCTTGACTTGATTGTAGCCTGAAAAGCCATCAAGCATGGAAAGCATCTCGATCCAGTGACCACTTGTAGAGTGTGATCCATGATGGGGATGGGGTAGTTATCTTTCATTGAAGCTTGATTAAGGTTACGGAAATCCATGCACAGCCTAATCTCGCCACTCTTCTTTCTTACAGGACTATGTTGGCCAACCATTCGAATGATGTATGGGATAGATAATCTTTGCGTCTAACAACTTCTGGATTTCTACAAAGATGGTTCCCGAAATGGTAGGGTTGTGCCACCGCAACTTCTGCTTGAAAGGCTTCTGTTCTGGTTTAAGTGGGATGTAGTGTTGAACTTCCGCAGTTGATATGTTTTTAGATCCTGGTAAGACCAGGAAAAAACATCCATATATTTCTTAAGAAGCTTAGTGAAAGCTTCTTTTTCGGCTTCTGAACAACACTTACCCAGATTTACTAATTTGGGATCATTGCGGCTCCCAAATTCAGTAATTGTGTGTCGAAGGAAGAACCTTCCCCACTTTCTTCATTTTTCTTAAGCATCTGATCATGCTTATCAAACATTTCCTCAAGAGATACCAAGCCTTTAGGAATTTTATTTCCCTTTAGTTGGATAATCTCTTGACTTCCCGAGATGTCACATCCATTTCTCCCACAGTAGTCTTCCTAGGAGGTGAATTGCTTCCCTCATAGTAGATCTCTTCAAAGTTGTCCTTCTGTTGGAGAAACGTAGCAATCTGCGTGTCATCGTTGAAAACCTGCCATTGCTGGACGTTGTCAGGAACCTTTGGGCGAAAGACCATCTCCACCTTGTAGTCTCCCTGTCTAAAGAATGTGGGAGGCTGATCTGGATTCAACAAGGCTGCAGTCACTGCAAGTGAATCAGCTCTTGAATTTTGTTCTCTCGGAATGTAAGATACCGAGAAAGCTAAAAATCTAGGATAGCAGAGTAGACCCGATCTCTATAGTGCCGCAGTTTGTCTTTTTTGACTTGGTAGAGACCTCTTATCTGCTTAATGATTAGCTCAGCATCTCCCTTTACGTGTAATAATTTGATTCCCATTGTTCTTGCCTGCTCCATGCCTAACAACAACGCTTCATACTCAGTTGTATTGTTAGTATTTTCGAACATCAATTTGAAGGAGTGTGCATGCACCTTCCCTTCAGGAGAGATAAGAACAATGCCTGCACCGGATCCAAATGAACAATAGCTGCCATCAAATTCCAGAGTCCAAATCTTGTTGTTAAGTTGATGTGGTTCTTGAATCACCGGTTGAACATCTTCTTTATCCATTTCTAGATAATAGACTCCGTGATCCGATTCCTGAAACAAGATCTGAGATCTAGGATCCTCAGACTTTGATATTGTGTACTTAGATTTCTTCTCAGGTTCTAGCTTCTGATTTACTCCTTTGATTGGTATGTGCGCACAAGACCAATCCATTTTGACTTCTCCACCCAGCTCCTTGCAGAAATTTCTACTTAATAGCATGCCATAAGAGACTGGGATATCTGCTACCAGGATAGTCATTTTCAGTCTTTTGTCTGGAAAAGAAGCAAGCACTGCCTACACATCTTTGATTTGCCCCACAAGAGGAACTTTCCTTTCCATGGAATAACATCTTCCGATGGTTTTTGTCAATGTGATACCCAAGGCATCAGCAACTTTGGCGGGCATGACGTTGTCAGAAGCTCCAGAATCTAAAATGCAATTGCTCAATTTATGTCCATTGATGAGCAAAGATAAGTAGAATGGCTAGATCCTTTCTGATGTAGTAGGGGAAGAGGTAGAAGGAGAAGAACTTGCAGCTGCATTATTTGAAGGAGGAGTATTCTTTGGATTTTCCAAGATACCCCGTGAAGTATTATTTATTGGGGGACCATTACTTTGCACATATTTGACCAATCTATTCAGCTGATCGGGAATGCCCTCAAATACTCAACTTCTGACATTTGGACCTTGTTCCTCTTGATGTGATCAATTATGTCGAAAGCTTGACTTGCTTCAGTAGGATGTGCATTGGCTCTTTGCTTTGCGAATTGAAAGAATTTGAATATTTATCCTTAGGCGCTAATGAAGAAGGAAGAGTGCTACCTCTTTTCAAGATAGTAACATCCGGGCTAGGATCTTCTCTTTCTCTTCGCCACTTGTGGATGCTTCAACATTTTGGCACGTCTGAGACCTTGTAAACACCGCAAAAGTGTGACCATCAGAATCTTCAAAAGATTCATAATAGCCATCGTCAGATTCGTAGTCCAGGTAACCAATATTGGAGTCGCCAGCGGGATCTATAAAGTCTTCATCATCGAATGATTCATCAATGCCGAGATCCTCTTCATTAGTTTCCAAGTTATTCCTTGGAGCAGCTTCTATTGCCAACTGCTGTGGTGCAGCAGCAAGTCTGTTTTGGTTTTGATTTTGATTTTGACCATTAAAGGTCCGTAGGAGCTATTCTTGAGGGGTTGCATTCCCTGCTTGAGAGATCTGCTTCTTGATCTGCAGCATGTCATTAGCCAATCTCTGCAACAAAGGATCTGAAGTACTAGAAGAAGCACCATCACCTTTGTGAGATGGTTGTTTGAGTTTCCCAGCCATGATCAAGTCATCCTCAACTTCCATGGCAGCATTTTGTGCTTCAAGTAGATTTACAAGTCTTGCCCTTCTCAGCTGATATCCAACTTCGGGCAATAGAGCGTTTATAAAAAACGTCTTTTGATTTTCGTCGCTCAATGCGGCAAAAGTGGGGATTTTATATAAAATCCTTTGGAACCTTGCAATAAAGTCCCGCATGTTCTCGTTTGGATCTTTCTTCAACTGCGTCAGTTGGGTGATCAACGTGCTAGCATCCTTTGCAGGCTTGAATCTTTTCAGAAATTTCTCACGCATAGTCACCTAGTTGGTTATGGTGCCAGGAGCTAGCCGATAGAACCATTCTCCAGCCAAGTCGTGTAGAGTCTCAATGAAGAGCCTGACTGAGACATCTTCATGCTCTACTGCAAGCACACCACAAGATATGAAGAAGGCCACCAAATGATCATCCGGGTTTTTCTTTCCATCTCCAAAGAATTTTAGAAAATTCTTTCTGGATCCCTTTGGCAGCTCATGCATAGGTGGAGCCAAGTTTAGAGGTCCAAAAGTTACTCCCCATGGAATAGGTACAAGTTGATGCCCCATGTTGACTTGAGCATGTCTCCTCCTTGTGTAGACTTGATGGATAATTCCAGCCACCGGATTATGCTGAAGACAATCCGGATCTAGATAGGTGTGCACTCTCCTTCCTGGTGAGAGACTAGATCTGCGGCTTCTAACTTGAGGAGGATGATTGAAATTGAATTGCTCTTATAGTCGGAAGAAATGATCAGTCCTTCCTTGCGCCTTCATGGATCGGGTGAATGGACGTTCAGCCAAGTTGAGATTTGTGTGGAAAACACTCCAATCTTCAATAGATAAGCTTTGATCTGCAAAGATAGTTCTTCCTAGCGGAGTCGCCAAAAACTGTTGGCTATATTTTCTGCATAGCACAAAACCTAGGTAGTCATGAGATAAATCTCCCTCATTTAACCGGTGAGGCTCCCGTGTCAGATTTGTCAATTTAAGTATGCTAATATCTAAATGGGGTTTTACTTTAACTACCCAGTTCATGAACTATAATCGAATAATTTCGCAGCAAGTAAGCATGCTTAAAGAAAGGAAAGTTATAGAAGAAGGTAACTACATAAACATCTAGAAGAAATAGGGAATATGTGCATCCCAATCGGTAGATGGCGAGCTGGTTGCATGCACATAGAAGAATCCAATAGATATAAACACAAAATTCTAAAACAAAGGCAAATTCTAGATCCAGATCTAAAATAACATAGTTTATTTAAGAGACCTAAGATTAAAAGCAAGAAACACAAGTGCACCGTGACACAAAGTTCTCCGAAACCTCTTCTTTGTATTCCTTTGCTCCAGTGGCTTTCACGGGTTCAACACAAAGTCTACTGACACAAGATTGTTGCTTACAAATTCTCATATTTAACCCAAAGGTTCTTCCTCTACTTATAGAATTTAGAGAGACAATTACAAGTAGGAAGCTTTGAGTGAACTCGGTACATGTGGAAGTCAGAAAAGAAACAACTGGCAATCTCCCTCCTGGAATTCCTCTTTGCATGACATGTATGATTTGCAACTGAAAATAGAACCTTCTATTTTGCACGTTTGCCACCTATCTCCAAGTAGTTGACTTCTTCAAGTAATGACTTTTAAACCAATCACTTAAGTTGTATAATTTAATTGATCGCTCAATTACTTTGTCGAGGAAAGAAGAAGGAAGAGGAAAGTTGTAGTCTTGTCCTTTTTCATGTCTGCATGTAGCTGATTCTTTTGCCTTTGATTCTCACCAAACTGAATTTGGGAGTAGTTGGATCTGCAAACAAGCTGGAATTGGAAACGATTGGATCTGGAAACAACAAGCTAGATCTGGAAGTGACTGGAATTGGAAACAACTGGATTTTGCCTTCACCTTGTCTTCTCTTTTATCCTTGAAGCTTTTGTAGTTCTTCTCCAGTACATGCATCAATGCAATGTTTTTCGTAGATAACTCATCATCCTTATTTTTAATTGCATATGAGCAATTAAAAATTCTGGAAAGCACTCCGAATGAATGAAAATTCAATGAAGGCTTCAACTGGAAGATGGGAGCATTTGCACAAGATCTTGGAAGGAATTTTCCACGCACTGACTTCTTCACGGGCATTCGAAACAAGAGGATGAAGCCTTTGTGCCGGAAGCTTTTGCAACTATGAGATCTGGATCTGGATCTGCATATGGATTTGCATCTGCATCTGGATATGGATCTGCACCTGCATAACAAACTTTGGCAACTGGGCTATGGATGGAAAAGCTGCAGCTCGAATAATTCCACTACTTTTAATCTACACGCATGAGTGAAGTTTTCCTGCACGCATGAGTGAAGTCTTTTCTGCTCTGGATCTATCTATCAATTCAGCAAGAGGTTCCGAGCCTAGATCCATGTCTCCAATATCTCAAATTTAGAAGTGATGCATGACTCTGTTGTGCTTTCTTTTTCATCTTTCTTTGCCATAGCTTTGTCTATCTTTGTCTAAACAATTCTTTTTCTTCTTATTTGACTAGAATTCTTCAAAACTGGTGCAGATCTGGATAATCCTTCAGATTTGGAGGATATATGCAATGTATTGGACATTGATTAAAGCTCATTTTCTTTTGTAAAGCACCTATAATGAATTCCTAATTAATTAAGACAAAAATGGTCACTAGAGCATGAATAGTGAATTTTAATTGTAAAAATATGCACTTTTCAAGCCTCGCTGCCCCAAATATTAATGTTTAATTTGCACAAAAAAGAGAGCATGAATCCTTTCAACAACACCTGAGCACCTGTAACACCTATGCAAACAATTATGCAGACAAAGATCAACCTCCTTCAAAGCATGCGCCAAATCTGGAAGCTTTTAGCCTTGTTTCCACCTTGCCTGAGCAAAATCCTTCTTCAAATGGGGCGCACATTTCCTCTAGGCTGCACTTCTAACCTGTGAATTAATTTAATTCATCCTTATGGCAGCCCATGCTTATATAACCCTCACAATTCTATAATTAATAATTGCCCTTCCTATTCCTGGCAATTAATTAATTAAAAATCATGTTTTTCTCTTTAAAAATAGCATGTTTAAGGACAGACCATCCAATAAATTAAATTAATCCAATTTAATCCTTCACACTTCACTTCACTTAAGTTTCACAGTGTGCCTTGACCATAGCCACTGAAAATAGAATTTAATTTAATGATTTAATGCCTTAAAAATCATTAAATATGTCCCAAATGGGGCGCACTTTTTGACATGAAAGGGGGCAGCCTTTAAATAAATTAAATTTAATCCATTTAAATCTATTTCTTTTATTCCCTTTTGACTTGTTGACTTCTTCCAAGCTTGGGCACACTTTTTAGAAGAATAAATTAATTAAAATAATCACTTAAAGGCTGCCATCATCTCACCAAAGGGGGCGCACTTTTTTGCACAATATAATTCTATTTTTAAGAATTTTTCACAATGGGATTCTTTACCCTGCAAGGCAGCCTAAAAATCCCATGATCCACTTAAGTGATTTGACTTTGACAATGGGATTATTTACCCTGCAAGGCAGGCAATAAAATCCCATGATTTCACTTAAGTCACTTTCCTTTTATTTTATCATGGGAATTTTTACCCTGCAAGGCAGGCAATAAATTCCCGTCTGCCTGCAACCTCTAACTTTCCCACTGCAGCTTAAGTGAATTTTATATCACGGGAAAAAGTACCTGCTAGCAAGTATAAAATTCCCACCTTGCCTATTGCTTCTATTTTTCCCATTGCAGCTTAAATCCTTTGTTTTCCAAAAATGCCCAACCCCGCAGGGGCTTTTCCGTGCACGACTTCACTTTTTCCTAGTGATCCAGACCTCCGATGGTGACTTCCTCTGGGCATAACGTGCGTATATGTTTTCCAGCTGCTCCAGGCCAAAAATCGGGCTTACCCGATAAAGGAATTGTTCTAGAGAAATTTCACAGAAAACGAAACGGACAACACAAAAACATGAAAAATTGCCAAAAGTTACAAATAAAGCCCAAAACTTATTCCAAGTTAAAACCTTTTGGTACATAGGAATAATGACATGTTTGATCATAACAGAGTTAAAACAGAGCGCAAATAGCCTCATACGGGGCTCAAAATAATTAAATACAAATTTCCCGCAAACAAATCCCGACAACAGAATATAACAATTTTGGGCATCTAGGTATTTGGCGAAAAAGGCTAATATGACTCTTTGGGAATATCTTGACACAATACAAGAACTTTCAGGCAATAAAAACACAAAACGACCCATTATTTTAAAAGTACGAAAAATTTTCGGATAGGGTAGTTGCATATTTCAGGATGAAATCTAGGTGACACCAGAACTGTATGAGTTTTGCATGTAGATTTGTTTGATTCATCTTACAAATTTACGATGTGATCGTTCCTCCTTTTTCCATGAGATGTCTACGTTTTTCTACTCGCTTCATAATCCATGCGTATTTAACATGCATACATTATTTTTCGCTTTTCCACCTATGTGTTTTGATTTTCTAGCTATCCGCCCTGTTATAGTAAAATATTGCTTTCCACATTGTTTTTCTATAATGTCCAACTTCATTTGCATTTTTTGTTGCTTTCCCAATTTCCACGTACATATTGTACATGTACATTCGAGATGGGATCTCATCCGAATTAGATGGTTGTATAGGTTCGATAAATAGACATTCGGAATCCAAATCAAACTTTTTTCCTCCCAATGGTCCACATATTCTTGTTTTGTTTTCAATGTTTTACTTTTTTAGTAGAATTTTGAGCAATATCACAATCACCTGGTTTCCTCTTTCATGAACCATAATTTGAATTTTATTTCGTGTTCCATTTTCTTTGAGTATTTGTATGTGCGATATTTTGATGGAATCCTGGTTGCACCCCAATATGAAGAATATATTCAAGTTCGTGATCTCAACAAGTATATCTTCAAGATCTAGCATGATATCATCATAGGTGTCATTTGGTTGATATTGTTCGAATGCATGTCCACCTTGATATTACCTTCCACAAAGTCAATGTTGGTACCCAAATTGATTCTCCCTCAAAAGATGAGTAGCATCACAGTTTTGACAGGAAGCTTAGAGGCAAGCAGAGCATGTTGTGTGTCGTTTTGTAGCGGGGAAGAAATGCAGCTTGCTCTTTGTCACTCAGATGTGGAGAAATGGGTAGCACCCTTAAGAGGATTTGATCTATCCTCACTACTTTATGGTTGCGCCTTTCAACTAGGGTGAAAGGACCCTTTGTAGCCTTGTTGTTTGTGGAGGAAATTGAGATGTCCTTCGTTGTAGAGTTATCAAGAGGACCTTGAAGAAAACATGATCAATTCAACAAAATCTAACTCGCATGAGTTGTCACCCTAGATAATGGAAATATTTTCTAAGAAATATTCAAGCTACTAAAGACAATGAAAACCAGATTGCTTCTGGATGTTTTGTAATGTAAATTATGCATTTGTGCACACATAGGACAAACATGGGTAGTATTGGTATGATTGGTTTTTTTAAATGAATTTTGGTGGGAAGTGAGGCAGAGTGGGTTTTGACTTGCCAAATCTTTGAGAGCTTTCACAAAAATGGAAAGCTTGACCAACAAAACTCTTCAGAATAGCTAGAATGTTCCTTTAACCAGAGGGTGTGCTTCAATGGAGGCCCGATCAACATTTTTGACACAAAATTTAAGGATCCAAAATGAAGCCACAAATTGAAAGACTTAATTAAACACTATCAACCTTTGTTTTATCATGCCTAAGATACCCTCAAAGGCTAACAAACAATATTAATCATCATGCTAGGAGTACAATGATTTTAAACTTGTTTATTTCACTATCAAATGAAATCTCTTCTGAAAAATGAAATTGCAAGTGCCACCAAACTATCAAAAAGCTAAGATCTTGTGTGATTCACAGAGATTTCAATGTAAGATTGCAATGGGAACAAGAAACTGTTTGCAGACATTCAGAAATGAAGTAGACATGATTTTGCTCTAAGTAAAATAGATATTTATTCAAATTTGATTAAATTTATCACCAGGGAAAGTTTATAGAATACTCTCAGAGCTTATCAATGGTTGTACAATCACAACCACCTTGACATGATGAAATTTAACACAAAAGAAATAAACAGGTTCCTCAGATAGTCTCTCAAAAAATATGGGCTCTATCAAACTCTTTTCTCACAAGAATTAGCTCCAGGACCTCTAACACTCCAACATTCCAACCATTTACATGACAAATTTATGTAATTTATAATATTTTCACTCACAACAAATTATTCCCCCCAAAACCAGAAACATTCAAAGCATATTTGTGTGTTGTGACTCCCAGAATCAGATCTATAAAAACGTTGTCAGGTGTGTAGAGGGAAAATCTCTCCAATTATTTATAACATTCAATTCTTCACTTGGTAAGTCGTTCTTCATCCCGTGCGCCAACCACTTCCTCCTCCATTCATCAAATATGGTTCTTTGCGTGCCAAGGAAGGAAAAACTGAGAAATCAAATCGAGGCCAATAGTCGAGTGTGCATCTTAATGACAAAAGACATTTTTAGATTTTTTCCCACCAAACCGAGATATCAACATGTCTCTTGTGTGCCAAGGAAAGAAAGATCAAGTCAAATCCGATAGTCAGATTACATCTTTAATGGTGAAATACGTTATCATACCATCCCCAACAAATCATACGTTATCATATTAATGTTCCTCCTCATTTGGCGTGTAGAGACTCCATAAATGATAAAAAACCATAAGAATACGCATCCCTAGGAGCTTTGGAGAAAAATGACGCGAAAATCGAGATACATACACACACCAGATTCCGTTGATCTCTCTTTTGAACTTGGAGCGTCCATGTGGGAGATCTGAATTAAGACAAGCTTGGGGGTTCCTTTTTACTTTTACACCTTTTGGAAAAAATGCAAAATTTCTCAATTTACTCCACCCTTCCACCTTTGAAAAATGGGCCTGACACATGTCCCAATATGGGTCCCAAAGGAACCGTGGCTAAATTATGTTATTTGACCTCTTTTTTTGGAAAAGGAAAAGTTTCCATGTTTTCCCTACAGACTCCGCCCTTCACCGTTGATTGAGAAAATTTTGACTATTCTCTGTCGGGCTTGCAGGTCATTTTGATGATTTTAGTCTTTTAAACAACAAGGGGCAAAAATCCAAGTTTCCCCTGACGGCCCGCCTCCCCACCTCTTGAATTTTCAAACCACCACGTGTCTCAATGGCACATCTTGAGATGGTCCCAAAAAGTAGAGACCCTAACCGAGTGTGGGTTCACCACGTTTACCACGTGTCCTAGTCCAAAAAGCCTACTAAAAATCTTGAGAGTCTAGTGGAAAGCACCATGTGTCCAAGGTCCGAGATGGTCTTCTCTGGCCATTGAAAAGTCTAAGCAAAAGTAGAGCGAGCGGAAGCCTCCAAGTGTCCTCCTGGCACTTCTTAAAAACAAAACTCAAAGGCCGGTCCCAAAACATGTGCCATCACTCCACGTGTCTCGGCCCCTTAGGAATTCACTAAAAATTCTAAGGAAGTAAAACCCGAGAAACCTCCGTGTGCCTTCATGGCGTAACTTCAAGATGGTCCCAGCGGAGACCCTAAATGAGCGTGGGCTCGCCACATGTCCTGAACCTTAGAAAATTTCTTTAAAAATTTTAAGTCCCCAATAGAGCCGGTGGAAACCTCCACCTATCCCTCTGTCACAATTGTTAAGGTGGGACCCTGAGACAGATCTTCAAATGAGTGTCAGCCCACCACGTGTCCATAGCGAGCCAAAACTATATTAGTTGCATGAAAAAATTTCTAAGCACAGGGTGAGGTAGCGGAATCCTCCACATGTCCTCCTAGCGCAACTTCAAGGCCAAAAAAGGCGAGTCTTCAAACGAGCACCGTTCCTCCACGTGGACAAGTTTTGGGTTAAAAATTTCCACAAATTTTTAGAGTGCCCCGCTGAGCCGCGTCTAACCAAAAAGGGCCACATTTCCACTGATGCAGAGATTTAAAATTTGACAGGAGAAACACACCCATCAAGCCGTAAAAATGTAGGGAAACCACTGTTTGAGCCCAGAGATGAAATTTTCTTTAAGGACAACATTTGGAAATGCAGCAAGGTTCACACATGAGCCCCCGAGCTATATCTATTCACATTTCTTCAAGTACCTACGACAAAACAGCAGGGAAAGTAACACATGACTGCAGAAAATGGAAGGGAAGGAACAACCCAAGTGTTACCTTCGATGGACAGAGGAACAAATCAACAAATTCAAGGCTTTTAAGTGACCTTCGACCAAGGAGGAACCAATCATGGAAACTAAATGGAAGACAAAGCCTTCAAGTAGTAAAACGGGGAGACAAAAATGTTACAGAGGCCACAAACTGAGGGATTTTAATGGAAAATGGGGTGAGCCTAATTCGAGCACCAACATCGGCTCCGAATCAGGGATGAGCACTCCTGTGAGTTCCACAAGAACCAAACAATAGACCAAGTGCCAAAAACATCCATTAGGAAAGGAGTCAGCTTGCAGAGCAGAAAACTAGAACCATCTCTTAAAAATGAACCGAGGAACCAACAAAACCAGGTCACCGAGGACAAAAACGATCAAAACACAAAAGACAAAAAGGAACCAACAAACTATACACTATACAAATGATGCTCACCTTGATTCAGGGAATCAATCCAGAAATGTTTCAATTGCCTTCCATTAACAGGAAATTTGAGCAACTCACCATCCACATCTTTCAAGAAGAATGTATGTTCACCAATTTGAATGTCAATGGAGTAAGGGCCCATCCATAGTGCATCAAATTTACCATGCTTGCCCTTGTCTTCATGTTTGTTATCCCACAATAGCACAAGATCTCCAATGTTGAAAGCTCTGGGAGTGACCTTCTTGTCAAATAACTTCTTCAAATTTTCTTTGAACCTCACATGTGTTTGGTGAGATGCCCTCCTTTCTTCATCAAGTTCGACAATCTGGTTAATGCGAGCTTTATATGGACTAACTTCTTGATCTTCCAGTTGTTGAATGAACTGATATGAGGATAATTGCATATGCAGGGGCAACAGAGCTTGAGTGCCATATACCAGTTCAAATGGACTTTTTCCAGTGGCTCTTTTAACAGTAATTATGTCAGCCCAAACAATGAACTTCAATTACTCACCCCATTTCCTTTTGTTTAGCTCCAAGGTTATCTTGTTGATTTTATATAATTTTTTATTGCTGGACTCTGCTTGTCCATTTCCTTGCACATTGCCACCAAAGGTTTAGCTCTAAAGCTCATGGCATTGTCAGCAACAATTTTAACTTGCACTTCAAACCTACAAATGATATGGTTCAGCATGAATTCCATGACAATTTGGTGTGTTTCTCTCTTGGTGGGGATTGCCTCCACCCATTTGGTGAAGTAATCAAGTGGCTACAATAACCCACTTATGGCCAACACTTGAAGGGTTTGAAATCTCACCAATGAAATCGACTCCCCATTTCTTGAACAGAGCTTCAATCGATACGAGCCGCAAAGGAAGGGGAGCCTGATGCTTTCACTCTTCTAGAAAATGCTTTGGCAACTCTCACACCTTTAAACCAACAAATTTGTGTCCTTGAAAAGAGTTGGCCACCAATAACCAGCCCTCAGGATCTTGTGTGCTGTGACTTTTCCAGCAAAATTCCCCCACAAACTCCTCCATGGAGATTAGCAATTATCTTGGGGGCTTCATCTTCAGTAATGCACCTTAAGAGGACTCCCTTAGGGTTCTTCCAAGCTAACCCAAAATTAGTAATGACATATTTCTGGGAAGCCAACTTAAGAGATATTTTCTAATTTTTACTCAAATACTTAGGGCGTATAAATGTCCGAGATAAAAAATTATATCATGTACCCTTCCTTCTTCTACCTCATTTACCTCAATAGTTTGCAATTTTCTCTCAGCCATAAGTTTAGCTAATCCCAAACCTCTTACCAATTTTGTGGTTTGGATATCCATGTCATATTCCTACAACTTGTTCACCCATCTACATCTTTTGCTTGAGATCTCCATTTCGATAAGACATCCTTCACTATAGTGTGGGGAACATAAGCAACAATTTTAGAGCTCAAAATGTAAGGCCTGAAAACCTTTGTTGATTTTACCAAGGCAAATGCTTGTTTCTACATAATAGTGTATTTCAGCTCAACCCCTTGTAGTGCCTTATTGAAAAAAGCAATTGGCCTCTCAGCCCCCTCATCATCCTTCTATAATAAGACAGATGCAATAGTGCTCTTTGAAGAAAAAGAGAATATTTGAAAAGGCCTCTTATAATCTGGAGCTGCCAAAATAGGGGCATGCTTTAATGCTTCCTTGATCCCATTGAAATCCTGAATGGCAACCTCTTCCCATTTGATTACCTGGTCCTTTTTTAGCATGCAAGTAATTGGAATGGTCAACTCATCAAAGTTTGATATGAATCTTCTGATAAAATTTATCTGCCCAAAGAAGGATTGAATTCCTTTCTTGGTTCTTGGAATTGGGACCTTGCTGATGGCCTCCACCCTCTCAGGATCAATCATGACACCATCCTTTGATACAATGTGACCAAGCAACTTGGCCTTTTACACTCTGAAATGACACTTCTTTGGATTGAGTGAAATGCCATACTCTCTACATCTTATCATCATCTTTTCTAAATGTTGCAGGTGATCACTTCTCTTCCTGGAGAAAATTGTCACATCATCCTGATACACGAAATGAAGTCATTTATATATCCTGAGAATGCTACATCCATTTCTCTCTAAAAAGTAGCTCCAATATTCATCAAAGCTAAACAACATCCTCATATGTACACATTGGTACCCCATGGAGTAGTGAAAGTAGTTCGATTCGATTGCTTCATAACTACCTGTTATACCCAGAGAAACCATCCAAAGTAGAAAGCAACTCAGAACTAGTCACTAATTGTAGCATGTTATCCATGTTTGGTAAAGGATAATTATCCTTCATTGATGCTCTATTTAGATTTCTAAAATCCACGCACGACTGATATCACCATTATTTTTTCTAACTAGCACTAAGTTCGCAACCCAAGAAGAATACCTTGTTGGCTGAATGATCCCTCCATCTCTTAGCTTTTTTAACTCATCTTACATCTTCACAGAGAGGAGTGGATTAATCAGCCTCTTATTTTTCTCGAACGGTTTTGCATTAGGCTCCAAAGGAATTTCATGCTGAAATAGATCCTCTTTGTATGCCTTCAACTCTGAATAAGACCAAGCCAAGAAGTCCTGATACTTCTTCAACAACTGGATATAGGATTGTTTCTCCTCCTTGCTCAGATTGCTTCCCAACCAGATCTTCCTTGGTTTCTCCTTTGTACCCATGTCATGCTCTTCAATATACCTTGAGGTTGCTATATGCCTGTTAATAATGCAATCACCATTATCAAAGTTTGATTCAAGAGAAACCAATCCTCTAGGGATGGTATTAGTTTTCAGTTGAATGATATCCTTGCCAAACAAAGTCTCTTTACCCTTTGCTTTGCACATGCCATTGGCTCCCAATCAATACACTGATCAGAAAACTCCCCTTTGTTCTGTAGAAATCTTTTGACCTGAGCATCATCATCAAAAAAATTCCAATGTTTAATGTTGTCAGGGACAGATGGCGTTGTTAGCACTTCAACATCATACTCACAATATGGGGACATTACATAATTATCAAACTAAGATCCCAACACAGCAAGCCTTTCTACCATAACATTGAACTTCCTGTCATGATGCACAATGTTAAATGATTCAAACATCTCAATTAAGTCCCAGATCGCATGCTTGTATCTTGTTAAAATTCTTTGATTTTTGTAGCATATAGTTTTCTGATTTGTTTAACAATTAGTTCTGAATCTCCCTTAACAATGATGTCTTTAACATAGTATTTCCAAGCAATTCTTAAACCTAACAACAATGCTTCATACTCAGAAATGTTGTTGGTACACTCAAAGTTAAGTTTGAAAGAAAAATAAAATCTTCCAAGCTTGGGAAATTATAACTACACCGGCGTCATTTCGAACATAGAGAAAGCTCCATCAAACGAAAGAGTCCATGGAGAGCCTACTTGTTCAAGATTCTTGCATTGATCCATTTTGTTCTCTTTCCCATCAGCAAACCCAATAAATTTATCAGCATCAACACTTGTGTACAACACTTCATAAGATGCATTGTTGGGGTCTTCAATGAGGTGCAACATCTTCTTTTACCCATACAAATTGACAAGGCTGCCCTCAATTGGGATGGTGGCATAGGACATATCCATTTGAACACTCCCACCAACACTTGCAGCCCATTTTCTAGATAACAACATACCCCACTTGGTTGGGCAATCAACAATAACTACATCAAGCTTCAAGTTCCTGCCTGGATAGGCTGTAAGTTGTACCACCAGACCTTTCACACATCCCACCATTGGCACCTCTCTGGAATCCATGGCAGTGCACTTCCCATATGTTGTTGTTACCTTGATATTTAGTTCATTCATAACTTCCAGAGGCATAACATTGCATGATGCCCCTGAATCAAACATATAGTTGTGCAACAGTCTATCCTTAATGATCAGAGTGGTGAAGAATGGATCCACATTTAGCTAAGAATCTACCAAGGATGTTCCCAAATAAACCTCAGGTGGTTCATCTAGCTCTTCCAATGCTGGTGGTGCTTTTAGTTCTTCAATGATTGGAGGAGTCTCCACAATGTTTACATTTCTACCCGAGGTACTCTTCTCTTCTTTCAATCCAAAATACTCCAATGCCCTCTTCTTGTGCTCAGGAATCCTAAGAAACTCAACAATTGGAACACTAAATTTGATTTGACTCAAAACTTGGGCAATGTCATATGGAGTAGATTTTGGCAAGGCAACATTGAAAGGGAGATTGATAGACTCATCAGACAACATGGGGTTTTTGACAGTTTGGGCATGAGGAGAAGCATGAATCTTGTTTGGGACAACAAGGCCTTTGGAGGGTGTATCTTTCTTAGGAATCTCTTTAGGAATATTTGAAAGAAATGGAGCTTTAGGTTTGGCTTGAGGCCCTTCTCCTTTGACAACTCTACTCCTAGTATTATAATCCTTCTCTTGAGCAACAACATCATTCATCAATAACTGCCTATCCTCCTTAGATGGGATTCCTCCATCATACTTCTTTATCATTAAAGCTCTTAAATATTCAAATTCATTATTGGGAAATTCAAAAGCTTGTACAGTATCTATTTCCAAAGCATGAGAGGGAGGAAGAAGAGGTACCCGGTGAATGCAATCCCAAAAATCAGCAGCAGTTCTAGCACTTATTACCTCAGTTGAAGTTGCTCCTTGTTGTGAGCTTGTAGATCATTCCATCATGCATGCATCATCATCAGTGTTATCATCATCAACTTCTTCTTCTTCTTGCTGATCTACTTCACATGGAGCATGGGGCATGAAACACCTGTCACACCAATCAATTACATTTGTTTCTTCAACAACACCAACTTTGGAAGCCAAAGGATTAGCCACCATTCAATTTTCCTAACTTGGGGATGTCTATTTGCAGATTCCATGGGTCCTTTGCCTCTGTCATCAGATCTCTACTCATTTCTAGGATGATTTGTAAATATGTCCTAGCCTTGTTTCTTATGCTGACCTTGTGAACTCTGCCCAATTCCTTTCTCTTCCCAGGACTAATTTGTATGAGATTTCTTTTACATCCCCTGCCAGAGTTTTAACAACCTCCTCCAAATCAGTAGCCTTACTTGCTTGAGGTCTTTCCGGATTAACCAGCTTCACACCTTCCCTCTTAGGAGGTTTTCCAATTGCTTTGATGTTGTTCTCAATTTGTAGAGCCATAGTAAAGGCATGTCTCAGATTGGTAGGGTTTTTTTCCCTCAAGTAGTAAGCATCTTTCTTATCAAATGCATCATAATACTTTATAAGACAAGATTCATCACATGGCCTTAAACTTACAGGAAATCTCCTCAATGTCTTATTGAATCTAGTATTGAAGTCATGCACTGAATCATTAGGGTTATTTTTGATATTCTCAAATTCTGACAGAAGAAACCTAGGATCCGTTCTGTCACCATACTGCAATCTAAATGCATTATTCATCTTGGTCCAGGAATCAATGGAATTATCGGAAAAACTTTATACCAGTCCCTGGCATCTTCCTCCAAAGTATGGATAAACAATTTGATATATACATCTTCAAATTCAATCTCAAAGTCTTCCATCATGTTGATAAAGAGCTTTAGATGTTGATCACCAGTTATAGCATTATTTCCTTAGAACTTTGGTAGTTTGTTTCTTACATCTTGGGGAACTGCATTTGGATAACCGGCCATCCCTCTAAAATTTATAGGACCAAAAGTATTTACAACAAATGGAGGTCTGGGTGGGGGATGGGCCATGTTGTTTTGAGGAGGTGACCTTGGAGGAGAATCAAACTGATAAGGGACAAGGGGTATTTGAAACACAGGAGTATAACTTCCAAAATGGATATCCCCTAAAGGCTCTGTCTCTTGGAAAACCCTATCAACTTCAGAAAACACAGGAGCAGAATGAGAAGCAAACTTTTCAAATTCAAATGAAGGCCCCTCTCCAGATGGAGAATTTAATTCCACAAAAAGACTACCTAATTCAGAATCACTTGAATGGAAATCTTCAATGATAGGTTGATCACCTTCATCAACAGAGATCTCTTTTCTTGATTGACTGATCTCCAACAACTCTCCAGGCTCTTCTCCCTTCTGACTTTGTTTTTCCTAGCTCTGGAAATAATGTCCTAGTAGGATCCCTAGCAAAGAAATATCTTCTTCCTTCTAGCTTTGCAAAGATTAGTAACAAATATCACTTGACAAAGGCTAAGACACTGATATTTGTAAAAATCAGACCAACACGGAGTCGCCACTAAGGATTTCCACCTTATTTGTGTAAATGCACTAAAAATATGATCTATAAAATGTCTGTCAACACTAGAAACTGAAAATGGAAATTTTTGACCTTCCTTTACCCAGATTTATCTATGAAACTTAGTGCAATAACTGTAGAAACTAGAAATATTGCACACAACACTTGTAACTTTGAACACTTCTTACAGGCCTGAACACAGGATGATGTTGAAATAATGTACTAGAACTTAGAGTATATAAGAAATGTTTACCAGGGCTCGGAGTATGAACTGCAATCACAAAGTCCCCAACGACACGAGCGATGTTGGTAACAAAATTTATTCTCCCTCGAAGTTGAGTAGGATCACAGTTTTGACAAGAAGCTTAGATGTAGGTAGAGCATGTTGTGTGTCGTTTTGTAGTCGGGGAAGAAATGCAGCTTTCTCTTTGTCACTCAGATGTAAAGAAATGGGTAGCACCCTTAAGAGGATTTGATCTATCCTCACTACTTTATGGTTTTGCCTTTCAACCAGGGTGAGAGGACCCTTTTGTACCCTGTTGTTTGTGGAGGAAATGGAGATGTCCTTCGTTCTGAGAGTTATTGGGAGGACCTTGAAGAAAACATAATCGATATATGCAAAATCTAACTCTCACGAGTTGTCACCCTAGATAATGGAGATATTTTCTAAGCAAGGTTCAGGATACTAAAGACAATGAAAACCTGATTGCTTCTGCATGTTTTGGTAATAGAAATTATGCATTTGTGCACACACAAGACAAATAGGGGTAGTATGGGTATGATTGGTTTTTTTAATGAATTTTGGTGGGAAGTGAGGTAGAGTAGGTTTTGACTTGGAAAATCTTTGATAGCTTTCACAAAAATAGAAATCTTGACCAAAATAATGCTTCAGAATAACTATAATGTTCATTTAACCGGGGGTGTGTGCTTCAATGGAGGCCCATATCAACACGTTTTCACAAAAACTTTAAGGATCCAAAATTAAGGCTCAAATTGAAAGACTTAATTAAACACTATTAACCTCTATTTTATCACGCCTAAGATACCCTCAAAGGCTAACAAACAATCTTAATCATCATGATAGGAGTACCGTGATTTTAAACTTGTTTATTTCACTATGAAATGAAAGCTCTTTTGAAAAATGAAATTGCAAGTGCCACCAAACTAACACAAAGCTAAGATCTTGTGTGATTCACAAGATATTTCAATGTAAGATTGCAATGGGAACAAGCAATTGTTTGCAGACATTCAGAAATGAAGAAGACATAATTTTGCTCAAAGTAAAACACAGATTTACTCAAATTTGATTAAATTTATCAGCAGGGGAAAGTTTCTAGAATAATCTCAGAGCTTGTTAATGGTTGTACACTCGCAACCACCTTGACATGATGAAATTTAACACAAAAGAAATAAACAGGTTCCTCAGATAGTCTCTTAGAAAAGATGGGCTCTGTCAAACCATTTTCTCTCAGGAATTAGCTCCCAACCTCTAACACTCCAACATTCCAACCATTTGCATGAAAAATTCATGCAATTTATAATATTTTCACTTACAACAGTTTTCCCCCAAAAATAGGAACATTCAAAGCACCTTTGTGTGTTGTGACTCCCAGAATCAGATTTGTAAAAATTTGTCAGGTGTGCAGAGGGAAAATCTCTCCAAATATTTCTAGCATTCAATTCTTCACCTGGTAAGTTGTTCTTCATCCTCGCCCAACCACTTCCTCCTCCATTCAAAAATCTAGTTCTTTGTGTGCCAAGGAAGGAAAAGTTGGGAAATCAGATCGAGGCCAATAGTTAGAGAACATATTAATGGCAAAAGGCGTTTTCATATTTTTCCCACCAAACCAAGATATCAACAGGTCTCTTGCATGCCAAGGAAAGAAAGATCAAGTCGAATCCGATAGTTAGATTACATATTTAATGGTGAAAGACGTTTACAGACCTTCCCACCAAACCAGGATATCAAATTAATGTTCCTCTTCATTTGGCGTGCAGAGACTCTAAGAAATGATTAAAAAACCATAAGAATACGCATCCCCAGGAGCTTTGGAGAAAAATGGCGAGAAAATCATATACAGACACATAGTTTCCATTGATCTCTCTTTTGAATTTGGACCATCCACGTGGGAGATCCGAGTTAAGATAGGCCAGGGGTTCCTTTTTACTTTTTACACCTTTTGGAAAAAATGTAAAATTTCTCAATTTTCTCTGCCCTTCCGCCTTTGAAAAATGGGCCTGACACATGTCCCAATGTGGGTCCCAAGGAACCATGGCTAAATTCTTCTATTTTACTTATTTTTTGGAAAAGGGATTTTTTTTAGTTCAAGTTTTCCTGCACTTCACCTTTCACCGTTGACTTGAGAAAATTTTGACTATTCTCTCGTCAGGGCTTGCAAGTCATTTTGATGATTTTAATCTTTTAAACAAGGGGTGAAAAATAAAATTTGCCCTTGACGGCCCGCCTCCCCACCTATTGACTTTTCAAACCACCACGTGTCTCAATGGCACATCTTAAGATGGTCCCAAAAAGTAGAGACCCTGAATGAGTGTGGGGTCACCATGTGTCCCGGTCCGTGGCTTCTGCTAAAAACCTTGAGAGCCCAGCAGAAAGCGCCATGTGTCCAAGGTATGAGATGGTATTCTCTAGCCGTTGAAAACTCTAAACAAAAGTAGAGCAAACGGAAGCCTCAAGTGTTGTCCTGCCACTTCTTCAAAACAAAACTCAAAGGCCGGTCCCCAAACATGCGTCGTCACTCCACATGTCTCAGGCCCCTTAGGAAGTCGTTGAAAAGTCTAAGAAAGGAAAACCCAGCGGAAACCTCCACATGCCTTCATGGCGCAACTTCAAGATGGTCCCAAAAGTGGAGACCCTGAATGAGCATGGGTTCGCCACGTGTCCCAAACCTTAGAAAATTTCTTTTAAAAGTTTAAGTCCCTAGCAGAGCCGATAAAAACCTCCACCTGTCCCTCTATGTCGTAATTTTTAAGGTGGGACCTTGAGACAGATCTTCAAATGAGCACTAGCCCATCACGTGTCCACGGCCCGCCAAAACTATATCAGTTGCATGAAATTTTTTTCTAAGTCAGGCGATGCGGCGAGTCCTCCACGTGACCTCCCGGCGCAACTCCAAGGAAAAACAAAAAGGTGAGTCTTCAAACAAGCATTGTTCCTCAACGTGGACAAGTTTCAGGTTAAAACTTTCCATAAAGTTTTAGAGTCCTCCACTGAGTTGTGTCCAACCGAAAAGGGCCACATTTCCATTGATGCAGAGATTTAAAATTTGACAGGAGAAACACATCCGTCAAGCAGTAAAAACGTAGGGAAACCACTGTTTGAGCCCGGAGATGAAATTTTATTTAAGGACAGAGCATTTGGAAATGCGGCAAGTTTCACACATGACCCCCCCGAGCTATATCTATTCACAATTCTACAAGTATCTTGGGACAAAACGGAAAGGACAACAACACATGACTGCGAAAAATAAAAGGGAAGGAATAACCTGATTTTTACACCCAATTGACAGACACCTTCAGATGGACAGAGGAACAAATCAACAATTTCAGGGCTTTTAAGTGACCTTCGACCAAGAAGGAACCAATCATGGAAACCAAATGGAAGACAGAGCCTTCAAGTACCAACACGAGGAGACAAAAAACGTTACACAGGCCACCAAATGAGGGATTTTAATGGAAAATGGGGCGAGCCTAATTCGAGCACCAACAGTTAGTATTCTAATTCTTTCTGATGACAGCTATATGGTTCTTTGTAGTAAGCGCTATCTGTATCAGCAGAGTTTCCAAAATATTTGAACAGGGACTTCTGAGATTTCTTAGTTACTTTTTGGGTCTTCGCATTCTGAGGATTAACACCTTCCATTATTTTGAATAGATTCATATGTCAGCAAAAGAACTAAGTTGCGCTTTAGAGATAAATTATGTCATGCGTCAGGTATAACACTAAGTCACGCGTCAAATGAAAACGAGTAGCGCGTCAAAGGAAAATGAGTCATGTGTCAAAGTAAAACAAGTCGCGTGTTACAGGAAACTGAGTCACACATCAACAAATTCACTAAGTCACACGTTTGCGATACCTCCTTGTCGCGTGTCAACAAATTCAATGAGTCATGCGTAAACAAATATTCCTGTTGCACGCGTCAACAACCAACCCATTTGTCGCGTGTCAAAATTCAATGAGTTGTGCGTCTTCAAAAACATTTGTCGCATGTCAAAAATATCATCTGTCACCTGACTCTAAACTACTAACAACAATCAAATCTGTATTGTGCTCTGGTGCTTAGAGTATGTAAGTTCACGGTGTTGGTAAATATTGGTTGTAGTATACTACCCGACGAATCACCTAGGTTTTTATAGGAGATATTTTCAAATGTAGGCGAAGATGACCCCAAAAAATATATATACTGTAAATTTTAGGCAACCAGATACTAACTCTCTCAGAAAAAATCACATTTTCAAATTTTCCTAAAATGAAATTTTCGCCATATTACGAATATTCGCCACTAAAATTATCCTTTCCTGAAACCACGTTCTCGTGTGCCTTATAATCTGCACACTCATTGCAAACATTAAACATACGTGCTCAATATACAATAATCATGATAATATGCTATAGCCAAAATACACCAATGTTATCAAAGTATGAAATGATAACATAAATCCATCATAGGTCAAATAGGATCAACTGTATCATGTACTTTGAAACCAAAATCATGTCTGAAATGAAACTATGATAATAATCACTACTAGATTGGCGCTTTGCGCCTAACCATCACATGAGCCATCAAAAGATCCAAATGAAATCACATAATATCCAGATAGAGCTATAAACCATGTCCAAAATCTACTAGAAGTAATGATTCAACAAGAAACTATGGTAAGAAAAGGGTGGGCACTACAATGATAGTGATTATATCAAAACGTAACTTGTTGAAACTACATATGGACATTATTAATTGAAAAATAGATAATCTATTTCATAATCGAAAAGTCTTGAGTTTAACCCTAATAGGTGTGCATGATACACTTTAATAAATTGAGGTAATGGATTAACAATCCCTATATCCGAGTTGACTCACTAAACTTTTTATTTTGATATTTATAATTCGTAATGAAAATTACGTTTTTTAAATTTTATGTATATTCATCAAAATTATAAAATTAAGTAATTTATTTTGAAATAATTGATAGCGAGATTTAATACTTTTAATTTTTTAGGATTATTAACAATATTTTTGTCCCAAATTTTCTTAAGAAAGAATTATGTTTTTCACCTAAATTTCAAAATGTTGTAATTAATGTCATTTAATAATAATTATTTGTCTAAAATAAAACTACTTGAAGAATTCATTTATCATAAACAAAACAAATTTAATTAGATTTACAAAAACTAATAAAAAAATTTCATAATGCCACATTTTAAAATTACTAGGTCAAATGTTTCGTGAGGCGAAGAGAAAATGTAAGTATTCGATATTTGTAAAACAAACAAAATTTTAAAACAAACTAATTTTTAATGTAAAATTTGTCTTTTATAATTATGCTGAAGGCGTATACCAGTTGGGTGAGCATCTGCTTCTGAAACTTACCCGAAAAATCAACCACTAAAAACATTTGGCTCTGTATGTGTTGAAATCGGACGGATGTGGAGATAAGGGTATGGAGGACTGGAACACGGACACCTGGGAAAAGGAACAGTGGAATTTCAGGTGAGCGGATGGCCGCGTGGTTTACCAGGCACAAAATACGTAGATCTTGCTCGAGCGCTTGCTTTTCTTCATCACAGTTGCTTTGAGGGGGATTAAGCACCTTTAATGTGCTGGTTGTTGAACATTTTGAGCTCCATGTGGACGACGCTGGGATCTGAGACCTTGTAGAAGGGAACCGGCTCAATTCCATATCTTAAGTTGAGGAAAGTGCAAAGGGTGATGTATATCGTTTTGGGTTAACGTTGTTGGAACTGGTGACAGGCAGAATGGCTTATGGGAATAACATTCCTGATGGGTTTGCCCATGATTTGGTTGCTTGGGTTCGATATCTGCTAAAGGAAAAGCTAGGTGAGAATGCATTGGATTTGAGATTAGCGAATAGAGGCCTTGTAAATCTAATGCTGGAGACCTTTAGAATTGGGTATCTTTGCACTGCCGAGTCATCCTTAAAGCGCCCCTCTATGCAGCAGGTTGTGGGCTAATTGAAAGATCTCCAACCGGATCGATTTCAGAGCTAATTTATCCAGAGCTTAGCTTTCCTTGCACTTCAATTCATCTCTGCTCCCTGCCTGAGGAGGCTGCAATACTAATGACAGGGAGATGGTTCGAGCATTTGTTTTATTTTGTCTTCTATTATGTTTCTGCAACGTTTGGCAAATGAACCGTTCGATTGTTTGCTTTCTGTGTCTATTTTACCCAAGTTTGCATATCTTGACTCAAAGGAGATTTGTCATTAAAGAATAAAGTTTTCTGGTGTTCCTCCATTCATTCATCAAAAAGCATTTACGGATTTGAAATAGCCAAAGTTTTATTTATTGAGTGCATTTATACTTGTATCGGAGAAAGGGCTTCTTGCCTGCAATCTGTTTTTATGAATTGTAATGTGACACGTTACATCATGCGAAGGTATGATTTATTACCTTGATCTAAACCAATAATTGTATTAGTTTCTATATACTTTCCAAAGTAGCTTATACGAGTATTCAGCCATTGTTCTAATAAACAGGACACCCTGGTTTTGTGTACAAGCTGACATTGTGAAAATTATGTTCCGTGTTTTTTTAAAATTGAGGTGGCGCTGTCTACAGTTCTTATTCAATTCAAGTCTGCAGTCTATTCCCTATCGGAACAAGATTTGTATTCCCTAGGGCTTCCTGTCACTCTTCTTCTACCCACATTTTTTTTTTTACATGTTAGCTTATTAATTTATTCTTGTACCCGAATTTGAAATGGTGTCCTCGTCTTTGTTCCTCTTCTGCTTCCATAACATAAGCCTATGCACGATTTCCATAAATTCTTATAAATGTGATGTGTTAGCTTAGAATAAAGATACCAATGAAAATAAACCCGTTCCCACCGACTGGCAGACTAAATTCTTTGTCCTTTGAACTGCTCAACTAAACAAATCCAAATATGGAGAAGACGGCAAATCCAAAATATGGACAAGACTTCAACAAACTTGAACTTGAACTGGAACTATAGGCCTAAGGCTAGTGATGATGCAATTTAAAGTTTGACCACCATCTACCTACCATCTTACTCTTAAGTCGGATTTCTGTTTCCCTCTCTCAATTAATTTGCTGCCAATTTTTCATTTGGAATGATTCAATATCAATTTTTTTGTTGTAAAATTTATTGGTGAGATATATTTTATTGGGAATCATTTCAAAGTGGAATGTGGCATAAAATAATTTAGGGGTCGGAATAGTCTTTCCTACCCACCATCTTAAAATTATTTTTGGTAAAATTAATTAACATAGAAATAGTTAAATTCTAAAATTATCTATAATTTAAATAGGGTGAAGGTGGTTGATTCATCAAAGTTTGTTTTTAAAAGATTAAAGAACATGGTTAATCGTATATCTAAATCAAGATTAAGGGTGAGGTTTAAGTATGATTTTGGAAAAAAACATGTGAATGTAGAGAGGTTGCAAGGACAAAATATTTAGGAAGGAAAAATCAAAGTGTATGCATGTCTTTTAAGTAAGCTTTTGTAAGGAAAATCCATGAATTTAGAAAGGTGGCAAGCTGAGTGTAATATTTAAGGAAAAATTGAGGATGGTTTATATTGATTTGGGAAGTGTGTACATTATAAGAATATCTCCCTAATTCAAGTAGAGATCCAACAAATAGGTGGATTATCCACCCTTTGGTCATACAAAAATATCGTTTTGAAGCCTAGAAAATAGAATTTAAAAACCACAAGTGTCTATTATAAGTTGCATAGATATATGAGGAAGTTTTGATCTTACCTAAGACTTTTCAAACACAATTGTTTTGAATAGATAAGGCTTCAATAAGAACATAAAAGAGGGATTAAATATAATTTTTTTAGTGTATGTGATGTTTCAGTTTGGCCTAGTGATTGTAGTTTATATATATAGTCTACATCTTCAAATCCAAAGAGCCAATGATAATTATGAAACCGGAAGGAGAAATCATAAATAAAAAATTGCAAAAGATAATAGAGCCACAAGCAACATTATTGAATGATATATTGTCGACTAAACAATGAGGAGAATACCTGTAACACCCACTATTTCAGACACACAAGACAACAAAGAAAAATATAGGATAATTTTTTTGACTTGTTCGAAGTATAGAACGACATTACAGGAGGACAAAAAGGTTACAACTAACTCTTCGAACAACCTGACACAACTATGACCACATAGGCAACACGGAACATCCAACACCCATCAAGGACAATTTACTTTTCTCTTTGACAAGACACCACAAAGAACCCAACTATAGTACATAGTTACAGTTCAGAAAACCCACTGTGAACATCTTCTTAAGGTTATTTATTTTATTGAAACACGCCCTTCAAACTTTATCTTACATTCTAGGAGATTCAGGTTTGATTTGAGAAAATTCTTCTTACAAGGGTTAGAATCCTTTCTTTTACACTTAGAGACATTAGGCTTGGGTAAAAATTTCCAAAAGAGGATCATCTTTAATGTGACAATTATTGGATTGATCAGTTATTAGGTTAACACTAGAAGGGAGGTGGGGTGAACCAATCCCCACAAGATTATCTTAAACCAACACAAGCTACAGAATCTTGATTTAGACCTCCCTTGCACAAGGCGATGAGCGTAAGGTCCAACTAAAGTGGAGTGCCATAAGGTTTTAGAACTACAACCTCCTTGTGCAAGAATCAACTATTAACCACGCTTAAGAGAATATTACAATATACTATGGCAAGATTTAAAGTGAGAAGGTCAATTTATTTCATCATCATGATCTCTTTAGTTATTAACCGGTCTTTTAATGAGACTTAAGAGTTCAACTGGATTTGGGAAAAGCTTCATTTAGTAATCTCTTGATTAAGTTCAACAATGGATACACATGGGGTTCCCAAAATGGAAGCACAATACTTAAGGTTTCACAAAAAAGAGAATAAAGTTTAATCAGAGTTAAGGTTAATAAGGGTATGTTTCTTTACACTAGTAGAAAGCCCCCTTTTTAAATTAATATTCTTAAATTTATCAACAAGAAACCCAATTTTCATTATTATTTTATTTATTGATTCATCTATGAATTCATTTTATTTTATCTTTAAGTAACTTTAGAGAGAGGATTGCCAACCACTAAAATAAACATAGAATTGCATGGATGTCAAGACCATGGAGGGTTAATAAGACAAGAAAGTTTTATGACTTGAAAGAAGAAACTACCATTGCTAAATGAGAGAACTAAACACGGTTATGACATTTCTATTCATCATGGCACACATAACAAAGGTGTCAAGAGATTCGATTGAACTTGGTGAGAGCAAGAAGGTAACAACATTGGTCAAGCCATGCCACAACATTTTCATGACTGATAAATAATATTACCACAAGAATACTCATAACAATGTAAAGATTGAATATTATTTCTCACAAAATAATTACAAGTTTAACTACAAAAGAACAAGACAACTTTATTTCACAATTACCGAACAAACCAAGGCAAGAGGCCTTCCAAACTCCATTACAAGCACCATTGCAATAATTACAACACATTTGACATTCGTACAAGGAACCACATAAAACAACCCGATGAAACCTTCACAAATCTTTCCTTTATCAACACGCACAAGCCATCTGCACAAGTATTAACTTGAGTTAGTTCGCGAGAACTAAGCATGTTAAGACTACCCATACCAATAGTAAGATAACATTTAACAATGCCATGAAAGGAATGTTCTACTTCAGGAATGGATCAAAACAAACCACAATTCAACATTTTCACACGTGGAAAATATTTACACTAGCCAACAAGGACGAAGCCAATTATTCTAGTAAGAATGATATCTCAAAAAAGGAATTCAAGGCAAGACCTTATTGGTTAGGAACAAGAAGGTCAAGAGTATTGAGATTTCAATCATGTAATCCTATGGATTACGTGATTGAAATCTAATACTCAATCCATCCATCTAAAAAGGTCCAAGAGAAGTCAAAGCATACTAGTTACGATCATAGACTTAAAACAAAACAAGGTTATTCAATGCTTCTTAGGAGGAAGGTTTCATTAGCCTAAAGCTATAGCCACCAAACGAGTGTAAGAGGAAAACCATCACAAGATCAAAGGAGTTAAGAACTAAAGTTCAACCCACCAAAATTGTATTCTCTCACCGAAAGGTATTCCACAAGGTAATGACAAGATAAGAAAGGTAGGTGACAAACCCAACAAACCTCATCATAGTCGTCAACTTTTCTAAATAATAAAAAGGAAGAGTAATCCCAAATGTTATTAATTTAAATGAAAATGAAAAGCATACAATTTAATATTGATAAAACCAGATCAAACCTTCTTACAATATTGACTTAGAATTACACGTAAAAACCACATAAAATCAAAGAAGGCAATGAACTATAAAGAAAACCCTAGACATAACGTCTGCTTCATAAATATTTTGTGCATAAGTTCCGGACCTTAATCCATATAATATTATAGATTACGAATTCAAAACAAACCATTCCTTCTCAGTTCCCAATACTTAACTATTGCTTTCCATATACACATATTTGATACTAATTAGAAAGGAAGATGGAAGAGTTTATACAACCCAAAAATTTCATTAGGTCATTCATATCATGACTATTAACCTCCTTTAATACTATGCATCTCACATCTAAATAGATCAATTTCCCAATACAAGTTATTTTATTAAAAAAATCATATTTCAAGCACATATTGTGGTGTCAATGTCACCCATAACATTGTAAGCTTTCACCTACTTATCAAGGAGTTACGGGCTCACCTATAACTTCTCATTCAAATTACATATCCAAAACTCCACAAACCCATCATACGAGGGAGCTTTCTAGGTTAAAAGTATCCAAAACTCCACAAACCCATCATACGAGGGAGCTACCCTCTCAAAAACAGAGGTTAGACAACCATGTCGATAATGGTTAGGAGGAATTTGCTAATGTGATTTTAAAGTGTGTTTCATATGCAAGGAAGTGATTCATGGATTCATTCAAAACCATTTAGAAGGAATTGGTACTAAAGGCTCATAATAACTTATTTTCAGATTTTCCACGCCCATGGAAACCCCTCGAAAGATGATTGTTGAGGCACAACCCACCTGGGAGTTGTGTGAAGGATATATAAGATGCATGGAAGTTATTTAGGAAGATTTAGGAAAGATTTGGAGGTTTAGGAACAGACTGTGTAAAAACGGGTTTTCCAGGTGTAAGGAGTGAAGGGTCAAAACTGGAACTCCGAACTTCACCGATCGATTCCGAGAGCTTCGTAAGGCGTTAAAAACAATAAAATGGGCATTAGAAATATGAAATAATTATATATAATCTATAATAATCACTTTTGTTGCAATACCTAAGCATTTCTCAAGGCAGCTCAATCTTTGCAGAACATCCGATTGCCCAAGACCAAGGAGTCATCTTTTGTATATGAAAGCAAAATTTAAGTCTTAAACCTATCCCATTATTCTTGAAATGGTATTGGGAGTCACAATAATATTAAATTTCATGTGAAAATACCATCTGGAGCTTCGAGAATTGTGTCTTCAAGTTCTCTTTCGTGCATGCATGCTTCTCATACTTAGTCATTTTTGGAGTGACACATGTCACCTTTTGGATTCATGGCACACTTTTGTTTTCATCTTGTCCCTTTCCCAAGGTGACAGAGGGTACAAAAAAATACACCCCATCTCAACCTTACTCTCTCTCGGTCCCCATGCAACCCTCCTTAGCCTCGATGGAGTATTAATCGCCTAAGATCTTTCTCTCTCCTTACACTAGATAATGTCGAGTGGCACAATCCTATTCGAGTGCATTTTATTTTTTATCCTGTCCCTTTCCCAAGGGGCCGAGAGAACACAAAATTGCACCCCTATTCATCCCCTTATGTAGTTCCTCATGCGCCCTAAACTTAGCTCCTAGGTGCTCCAAAGAAGTTTTCTCCATCTCCCTCACGATGCATAACAGAGTGGCAAGTTTGAGGATCTAGCTCAAAGCACATTTTTTTGTCCCTTTTACCAAGGGGACACAAAAATGTGCCCAAAAGAAAGATATCTAACGTGGTTCCAACCATGCTCAAAAATCATCACCCGCAAATCAACATGCGCTTAGCGGGAAGTCATGAAAATAAAGCAAAACTCATTTTTAACCTAATTGTTTTGCATTGTCCATCCATCCTCCATTGTTGCACTTGCAAGAGATTAAAAAAACATTAGAAGATAGTAATCCATGTTGCTCAATACATTCCAAATCAACCATGACTGCAAAAACAAAGTTTTTCCCATGACTCCTCATCCTAAAAATTGATTGCACCAATGTTTTAACTGATTTCTCTCCTCCCGGCTCCCTTGTGATCATTGAAGTTTCAAGCCTTCATTACTATCTTCCATCACATGTCGGACATGAAATTCTCCATTCCAAAATTTTCCTTTTTGATTTGCAAGATTTCTAGCATATGGAACATGACGAAAATTGGATCATGGGATCCCAATGCGAGACGAATCTAAAATGACGTTTTTGTTGTAAATTAACACCATGTTGGATGTAATACCCCATCTGGGACACCGAAAAATGCACCAAACGGACTAAAATTTCAGGTAAATTTTTTTTTGAAGTGTTGAATTAATACTAGTCCATCACTAATCCCATTCTCGATAACAACAAATTTTATTCTAATTTAATTTACTAGTTTAAATAATTACTAGCCTAAACCCGTCTTTATTTATTTACCTATCATTTAAATTTACCCGCATTTAATGTCTCTCTCTCTTTTAGTTAAAAATTGCCCCAAGCACAATAACTACTCATTATTAAACAAATTTAATTTCCCACAAAATTGTCCATGATTTAATGTGTGTAGGGTTGAATAATGACCCTAGGATTGAATCAATCTTGCCCCTTAGTTTAGACAAGGTCCTAGGGTTTTCCCTAATCTTCCTTATCTCTTCCTTTCTTTTTTTTTGGATTTATTTCTTATTTCCCCTCTCCTTCTTTTCATTCTTTTCTCATTTTTGTTTGGTTTGATCTTTTGCGGGGAGAACTATGAGATTTTATTTGAGTTGCTTTACATTATTAGCGATTTCAAAAACATGAACATTCCTTTATTATTATTATTATTATTTTTTGTGTAAAAACATGTAAAAATTTGTTTTGAAACAAACCCCAAAGGGGTCGGCCGCACATGGGAGGAGGCGGCGGATCTGATCTGAGAAGGGTCGTGGCGAGGTACAGGGGTGGCGAATGGGCAGAGTGGGGTGAAGTGGTAGAGGGGAGTGGCGGCGGGTTGGACACGGCGGGTTTGGGCCGTGGGCATGGGTGCGGGGGGGGGGGGGGGTGGGGAGTGGGGGGAGGCGGGGCGGGGGAGGTGTGGGCAAGGGGGAGGTGGTGGTGGGGGGGGAGGCGGGAGGCGTGGTCCGTGCGTGGGGGAGGGAGGCGGTATGGTGGGGCGTGGCCCTCCCAAGATCAAGGGAATGGGGGGGTTTTTTTGTAGGGTTTGGGGGCAACGCCCTAATATATATAAGGAATGGGGATATATTATATTACATTTATATTTATATATATAAATTTTTTATATATATATATATATATATTTATATAATATATATATATATATATATATATATATATATATTTATTACATTTTAATATAAAAAATATACAAGAACATACACATTAAATAATTTATCATCATTTTATTTGCAATATGAAATATATGAAAATGTGTATTAAATAGTTTAAGAAAAGAACCTAGTTATACATATAGGCATATACCCACAATACCACTTAAGAGGTATAGCAATTTTCCTTTCTATTTATTTATTTTATTTCTCTTATTTTAAAAAAAAATGCAAAAAGGAAAGTAAATATCTTTATGTGTACAAGGAACAAAAGAAATCTACCTTTCTTCATTTGCATTCAAAGATGAAATATAAATGTTTTAAAAGAAAAAAAAACTACAAGAGAGTAATACATAATGCTCAATGCAAATATTTTCATTTCGTATAACCAACTTTTTTTTTTTTTTTTTACCCAAATAAAATCCCAAGACATTGCATGATTAAGAGATGTGATAAGAATACTTCTATTAGATGTATTTAGAGGAATACAACATCTTACAATTCTTCCTTTAGCACAACCCTCAATAATCTCAATACTTCATACAAGCATGCTAAATCTACAAAGCAACAATCCAACAAAATTTCTTTCCAAGGTTGGACGAAAGTCTTCTAAATACAAGGGCTCTCAATCTTACAAGGAGGATGCTTTACAAAAAAATGCATACTCTTCAAATAGCCATAGTTTTAGATTCCAAAGAGAGGAATGCCACAAAATGAAGGAGACAATGAGCACCAAGAAGACAAGAGATTTCAAGCTTGAGATCCATCCTTTATGCCTTCAAGAGATCCAACAAGGAGAAGAGCTTGTTTGCCACCCAACCATAGGCATCATCACATGCCTTTCCCAAGGTTGGGATGCATGCTAGCCTCCCCCAAGCCCATGGGAAAGAGGTCAACTAACCAAAACTTGCACAAGAAGAAGGGGTTCACTAACAATAATACAAGCATACAAAGATAGTTCACAACAACACAAGACTCCAAATTTACAAGGAGGAGAACCCATGTTCATCCTCAAAAATGGGGAAGAGAGGAGAAAGTTCTCCAAAATTATACATCAAAATTATTTGCACAAAATACACTTCTCCATATCCTCCTTATTGCTCCTAATTCAATCCAAGACCCTCCTTATTCCTCCTCCCTTTCTCCAAGTCCTTCTTGGAAGGATTTTCAAACCCCAAAGGGGTTTCCTTACCAAGAATGGGGAAGGAGATTCAAACCAAATGAATCAACTTCCCCACCTCAACCATTTGAGGGGAAAAATAATAAGACCCTACAAGGCTTGTCCATCAAGCCTTGAGGATTGAGAGGGAAAATTCCCTCTCTCTTCCCCCACACTCCAAAACTCCATCATGCCATATGATGGAGGAGTAAATCAAACAAACAACAACCAAAAGCCACATACAACAATAACAATTTTCCACACCCAAACTAGCATCAAAAAGGAAAACAACATAACAATACATAAGAGCCTACCTCGAGGAAATCTCTCCAAAAAGCTCTCCTACTTCAATTTCTTCACACCTTGACTCAAGCCAACCTCCAAGCTCCAAAACCCAAGCATCCCAAGCAAGAAATTCCAAGGAAAAAAAAAAGTCCCTTTCATCTCCCATGAATGAGAATTTGAAGAGGAGCAAACAAGCATCCTCACAAATGAGGGGTGACATGTGTCACCCTCTCCCTCATCAAGGTCAAAGATGCCAAAACAAAAGAGAGAAAGGGTAAAATTAACTTTTTCCCTCTTCTCCCAAATTCCCTTAAATGTAAGCAAGACAAAATAAGTGGAACTTTTGATAAACACACAAATCCACATCCCTTACATGGATGTGACTATTCAAGAGGTAGAAAGGGAGGGAAAACTCCCTCTAGCCTTGAAAATAAGCCCCCCTACCCATTAGGTAGGGTCCAAGGGCTCATTTTTGTGATAGGGGACTCCCGAAGCTACTGAGGGTCCCCAAAATGCCCAAAATACCTAATTTCGGTTTTTTGCATTTTTGGCACAAGGGTAGAGGGTGTGGGGACCACCCAAGGGTCTCACATGTGACCCTAAACCCTTGTGATTAAGTGACACATTAAACATAATCAACAATTTAAATGAAAGAGGAGTTATTAACTCCCAAAACAAGTTTACATCTTAACCAACTACCCTAACCAAATTGATAATTCAAAGCACAATACATTACATACATTGGGGTCACTCATAGTGCCCAAAATTAATAATCTCCTATACTAAGGCTTCACACAATGAACATGGCTAGGACTCGGCCCGTGGGCTGCTTGTGCAAGATTGAGTAGCTGGCCTGAATCCCACGTTCTCCTGTAAACCTGTCACCTGCACACTCATTGCACACATTAACCACACATGTCCGATACAATATAATTCAATGACATAGTAAGATATCAATGTGTTCTAAACTAACCTAACATCCTACTGAAATCAAGATGCGATAACGTGCACAATTATATTCAATATTCCAAAAGTTAGGCAAGATGATAAAGTGACATATAATCCCACCATTCATGCACAACTATCCATCATTATAATTAGGTTCCAAACACATCATCATATTCTTTAGTTTCCATGACATCACAAGAAAATGCGACAATATAGAAATTAAGCTAAATTGGCGTTATACGCCTAAATGTCCACACCTGTCTAATAAGATCAAATATCTAAATATAATGTCCAAGATATAACCAATCACTTTGTCAAAACATGTCTATGAGCAAAGAAACAACAAGCTACTGAGCTATAAAAAGTGTGGGCACTACATCCCCCTCTACTAAAATTAGACTTCCTCCTGGAAGTCACTGAAAGAGATAGGGATATCTAGCCCTCAAAGGTATCGCATCCTCCCAGGTAGCTGTTGTCTCGTCGTACCGGTCCCACTATACTCTAACCTGGTCCAAGTCTCAACCCCGAAGGGCCAACCTTGTGCTCCAGTATGCGTACGGGCTCCAATCTCCACTATCCTCCGTCCTCTACCTGTAATGCCGACCAATCCAAGACATGAGAAGCATCAGGTACATATCTACGTAGTACAGAAACATGAAACACATCGTGGGCCCGTGCAAGGCGTGGTGGCAAAGCTAGGCGATAGGAAACTGGACCAATGACCTCTAAAATATCAAAATGCCCCACAAAATGAGGCGATAGCTTAGAACCCTTTCCATAACGGATAGGACTCTTATGCGGACGAACTCTCAAGAAGACTTTGTCACCCACTGAGAAGTGACGATCAATCCTCTTGGTGTCTGCATACGCCTTTTGGCATGCTCTGGCCTGCTCAAGACGTTGTCTAATCAACACAACCTCTTGCTGCTCTAAATCCACGAAGATAGGCTGGTCCCAGAAATGATCCTGTCATCTCTAGTCTATCCCAACTCAACGGTGTCTGCAGGTCATCCATACAAAGCACAGTAAGGAGCCATACCAATGGAACTATGATAGCTGTTGTTGTAGGCAAACTCAACTAGATGCAAATAATCTTCCCATTTCCTCTGCTGATCCATGACATACATTCTCAACATGTCCTCTAACACCTGATTAACCCTCTCTGTCTGCCCATCTGTCTCTGGATGATAAGCTGAACTGAAATTGATCTGAGTACCCAGAGCGGCCTGAAAAGAAGTCCAGAAAATATTGAAGTGTAGATAGTATCCCTGTCATTAATGATGGTCTTTGGAATCCCATGCAACCTAACAATGTCCTCCATAAATACCTTGGCAATGGCCTGTGCATTATAGGTGACCTTGGTTGGCGAAAAATGCACAACCTTAGTCAACTTATCCACGGTGACCATAATGGCGTCATGACGATAAGAAGACATAGGAAGTCCGACTATGAAATCCATGGAAATCACATCCCATTTCCACTCGGGAATATCATGAGGGTGTAAAAGTCTGCTGGGATGAGAATGCTCTACCTTGACCCTCTGGCACTCAAGGCAACGTGCAACAAAATCTGCTATGTCCCGTTGAAGACCTGGCCAATAATATAACTCCCTCAAATCGGCATGCATTTTCTTCACTCTGGATGTGCCGCATATGGGGCTCGATGAGCCTCTGTGAGGATGAAGCTACGCAGATCACCTGACTTAGGCACGTAGATGCGCCTGTGGAATCGAAGCAAACCATCTGTCTCTAAAACACACCCCGAATATCTGCCCTCTAATGAACCCTGAGACTCTAACATCTGTCTAGCTCCCTCATAAAATCTTGTCCTCTGGAAGGTGCTCGAGAATCCTGCCTCTCAAATCTAACTGAAGTGTCAAAGAAGCAAGCACATGTCGTCGTCTACTAAGAGCATCTGCAACCACATTTTCCTTCCCTTTGATATACTGAACCTCCATGTCATACTCACATAGGAACTCCATCCAACGCCGTTGTGACGCGTTGAGGTTCGGCTGTGAGAAAATATGCTGCAAACTCCGATGATCTGTCCTCAAAATGAAAGGCCTACCCAAAAGGAAATGTCGCCAACGAACTAGAGCATGAACAACTACTGCAAGCTCCAAGTCATGAGTAGGATAATTAAGCTCGTAGTCCTTGAGCTTACGAGACTCAAAAGCAATAACCCGACGCTCCTGCATAAGAACTGCTCCCAAACCCTCTAGTGATGCATCTGTACAAACAACAAAATCCTCTGTCGGGTCTGGAACTGCTAAGATGGGCGCCGTGGTTAACCTTTCCTTAAGCAACTGAAAGGCTTGCTCACATTCTCTGACCAATCAAACTTCTTCCCTTTCCTCTGAAGAGAAGTGATAGGGTGAGCAATCCTAGAAAAGTCCTGTACGAACCTACGGTAATACCCTGCCAAACCCATGAAACTCCTCACCTCAGTAACTGATGTGGGTGCTGGCCAGTCCAAGATAGCTTGTATCTTAGAGGGATCTACGGAGATACCCTCGCCTGAAATGATATGACCCAATATTGAATCTCTGTCTAAAAGAAGTTGCATTTTCCAAGTTCCCATACAACTTCTGCTCTCTCAAAACCTGAAGTACCTGTCTCAAATGCTCCTCGTGTTCCTCCTCGGAACGAGAATAAATCAATATGTCATCAAGGAACACTAAGACAAAGCGATCCAGAAATGTCCTGAATACACCATTCATGAGGCTCATGAAGACAGCTGGGGCATTGGTCAAACCAAATGGAACCACTGTGAACTCGTAATGCCCATAACGTGTGCGAAATGTTGTCTTATGGATGTCTGCATCTGAAATGCGCAACTGATGATATCTTGACTTGAGATCAATTTTGGAGAACACTCTCGCTCCCCGCATCTGATCAAACAAGTCATCAATCCTAGGGAGTGGATAACGGTTCTTTATTGTGACTTTGTTGAGCTACCTGAAGTCTACACAAAGTCTTGAGAGAACCGTCCTTCTTCTTCACAAATATGACTAGCTCCCCAAGGAGATACACTAGGGCGAATGAGACCCTTATCCAACAACTCCTCTAACTGAATCTTGAGCTCATGAAGCTCTGGGGTCGTCATCCGATAAGGTGCCCTAGAAACTGGTGCTGATCCAGGTACTAAATCAATGGTGAAATCCACCTCTCTGCGGGGTGGTAACCCTGGAAGCTCACCTGGAAATACATCTGCATACTCCCTCAATACTGCATGATCATCTAAGGGTGAATGCTCTGAATGCTCTCAGATCGATCACTGATGGTGATAGCAAATAACTGACACCCCTTACGCATGCTCCGCTTGAGTTGCTTAGCCATATCATGCGCAAGGAGATAGGTCTCTACATCCCTGATATCACAACTGCACTCCCAAGATCATCCTGACACTCAATAACCTTATTTATACAATCCACCTTAGCTCGATGAGACTCGAGCCAATCCATACCCAAAACTACCTGATAGGAACCTAGAGGGATAACTCGGAGGTCAAGAGTAGTGGAGAAGGCTCCTAAATCAAGTACGCAACTCTCCACATACGAGTCCACGACGAGTTTGGCCCCAGAGGCCAACTCAACCTGCCAACTATCTGGTTGCCTAGCCACCACTAGCCACCATTGGTCCACTATAGAAGGTGATATAAAAGAATCTAAAGCACCCTTGAATCAAAAATTACTGAGACAGAAATACCCCTGATAGTACCTATCGTCTCAATGACTGTGGCTTGATGCTCGGCCTGGCGGTTGTCAACCACTGCATATACACCTAATGGGTGCGTCCTACATCACCCACCGTCTAATCTGCTCGGATCTAGCAGCTCTCTGTGCATCCATGGTATTGGGTTTGTGCGGGCACATGCGCACATAGTGATCTGGAGATCCACAAATAAAACAACCTCCTGTACCCCTCTGAGATGGGGTCCCTCCTGTACTCTGGTGTACTGATCCTGCTGGTCCAACCCTAGCAGACTGCTGAGTGCGAGTTGGCTGTGTCTGCTGAGTGCCCTGCCTCCTATCTCTGGCTCCACCAAAACCTCCTCTAGAAACACCTCTCTGAAATCCTGTGTCTGTCTAGCCCCCTGCTGCGGGTGGCCCTGCTGTTGTGTCTGTCGCTGAGGATGCGGTGGAGCCCTCGTGGCTGCTGGCGGAGGCCAAAATCCTCCTCTAGGGGGTGGTGCAGTACCTCGTGACCTCTGACTCTGGAAGGCCTGTATCCTCTCCTGAAACTTGCTCTTGTTTCTATCACGATGCTCTGTGCCTTGGTCCTGTTCTCCTCAGCTAAGTAGGCCTTCTCAACGGCCTTCTCAAGTGTGGGAGGAGATAGCATCCTAACTGCTCCTGCTATGTCTGCATTAAGCCCTCGAATGAACCTATTAACTTGTAATTTCTCATCTTACAGGTAGTCCACATACTGCAGAAGATCCAGGAACCTGCTCTCATATTATGCTACTATGCCAGATCCCTGTCGTAAGTCGTGAAACTCATCGATCCTCTTCTGCACAAAATGCTCTGACATATAATGAGCCCTGAAACACTCCTCGAACATCTCCCAAGTCACTTGTCTCTCGAGTCAGATGGAGCTTCCGCTCCTCATTCCTCCACCAAACGCCTCTGCTGTGTCTCGGAGGAGGTGTATGGTGAACCTCGCCTTGACGTTGCTCTCGTAAGAGTGCAAGCCAAAGCAACTATCCAAACTAAGGAGCCATGACTCAGCCCCAAAGCCATCTAGAGCCGGTATAAGTGGGCGGCTGCAAACGAAGAAGATCCCTGATCACACTGCCTGTATCTCGATCCTGGCGATGTAGTCCAATAGGCGAAGGGATTCACCTATCCTCGAAAGGTCCATCGAGACTGTGTGATCGGCTACGACGGAATGAGGCTACCCTCTCGTGATGAATGAAGGGCTACGTGACCTCTCCCGCCTCGGTGTATCGTGCTCTGGCGGCTCCGAATGCGCGTCCTCGCCTATCGGCTCCTCGTCTCCCAATGGTGCCTCCACTCTCGTCTCCTGCGGTTGTGGTAGATGCCTGCTCCACAACGCCTATCAGCTGGCGCAAGGCCTCTAATATCCGAGGCCCAAAATCGGGCGCCGGCGGCTCCTGCGTAGATGCACTATGCCCCATACCTCTAGCTGATCGTCCTCGCTTGGGCGCCATCCTGCGCACGAGGTGAGCGAGACATTTATTAATTTAAAATTTAATGGTGGTGGATGATTTATTTTTTTTTTTATTTTATTCATTTAGTTAATTTTTGTGTTGTTAAAATTAACATTAATTATTTTAATTAGTTACCCAGTGGTCCACGAGTGCGAACCCCAAGCTCTGATACCAACTATAATGCCCCATCTGGGACACCGAAAAATGCACCAAACGGACTAAAATTTCATAATTTTTTTTTTGAAGTGTTGAATTAATACTAGTCCATCACTAATCCCATTCTCGATAACAACAAATTTTATTCTAATTTAATTTAACTAGTTTAAATAATTACTAGCCTAAACCCGTCTTTATTTATTTACCTATCTTTTAAATTTACCCACATTTAATGTCTCTCTCTCTTTTAGTTAAAAAGTTGCCCCAAGAACAATAACTACTCATTATTAAACAAATTTCATTTCCCACAAAATTGTCCATGATTTAATGTGTGTAGGGTTGAATAATGACCCTAGGATTGAATCAATCTTGCCCCTTAGTTTAGAAAAGGTCCTAGGGTTTGCCCTAATCTTCCTTATCTCTTCCTTTCTTTTCTTTTGGATTTATTTCTTATTTCCCCTCTCCTTCTTTTCATTCTTTTCTCATTTTTGTTTGGTTTGATCTTTTGCAGGGGGAAAGAACTATGAGATTTTATTTGAGTTGCTTTGCATTATTGGCAGATTCAAAACATGAACATTCCTTTATTATTATTATTATTATTTTTTTGTGTAAAAACCTGTGTAAAAATTTGTTTTGAAACAAACCCCAAAGGGGTCGGCCGCACATGGGAGGGAGGCGGCGGATCTGCAGAGTAGGGTCGTGGCAGGTACAGTGGTGGCGGATGGGCAGCGTGGGGTGAAGTGGAAGAGGGAGTGGCGGCAGGCAGGCGCGGCGGGGTTGGGCGCGGGCATGGAGTTGTGCGGGGAGGGTGCATGGAGGGCGAGGGGGGTGGGGCAGCGGTGGCTGGCCGGGGGAGTGCGGGGGTGGCGGGAGCCGTGGTGCGTGGGGAGGGAGGCGGTATGGTGGCCGTGGTGTCCGGAGATGATAGGGGAGGGGCAGCCTCCCCAATGGCGCGTAGAGGGGAGGGTTTGTTTAGGCGGCGCCCCGGACAATGAAAGGAATGGGGACATCGGGTTTTATATTAGGGGGCCGACCCTCCCCAAATCAATTTTTTTTTTTTTCCATATATATTTATATTAATACAAATTGTTTATATATATATATATATATTTTATTGACAATATAAAAAAATACAAGAACATATACATTAAATAATTTATCAAATATTTTATTTTCTTATAGAAATACATGAAAATGTGTATTAAATAATTTAAAAGAAACCCCTAGTTATACATATAGGCATATACCCACAAATACAACCACTTAAGAGGTATAGCAATTTTCCTTTCTATTTATTTATTTATTTAATGAACTTAATTTTAAAAAAAAAT
Source organism: Taxus wallichiana var. yunnanensis (assembly GCA_018340775.1). NCBI lineage: Eukaryota > Viridiplantae > Streptophyta > Pinopsida > Cupressales > Taxaceae > Taxus > Taxus wallichiana. The sequence goes on along the minus strand of CM031242.1, from coordinate 435,646,902 downwards.
GCAAAAAGGAAAGTAAATATCTTGGTAAACAAGGAAAAAAGAAATCTACCTTTCTTCATTTGCCAATATGTATAAAAAGAGAAAACTACAAGAGAAAACATATTGCTCAATGAGAATATTTTCATTTCGTATAACCATATTTTTTTTTTTTTTTTGCCCAAATAAAAGTTTACAAAGACATTTTTCATGATTAAGAGATGTGACAAGAATACTTCTATTAGATGTATTTAGAGGAATACAACATCTTACAATTCTTCCTTTAGCACAACCCCTCAATAATCTCAATACTTCATACATGGCATGCTAAATCTACAAACAACAATCCAACAAATTTTTCTTTCCAAGGTTGGATGAAAGTCTTCAAATAAAGGGCTCTCAATCTTACAAGGAGGATGCTTTACAAACAAAAATCATACTCTTCAAATAGCCATATTTTTTCCAAAGAGAGGAATGCCACAAAATGAAGGAGACAATGAGCACCAAAAAAGACAAGAGATTTCAAGCTTGAGATCCATCCTTTATGCCTTCAAAATCCAACAAGGAGAAAAAAGAGCTTGTTTGCCACCCAACCATAGGCATCATCACATGCTTTCCCAAGGTTGGGATGCATGCTAACCTCCCCCAAGCCCATGGGAAAGAGGTCAACTAACCAAAACTTGCACAAGAAGAAGGGGTTCACTAACAATAATACAAGCATACAAAGATAGTTCACAACCACACAAGACTCCAAATTTACAAGGAGGAGAATCCATGTTCATCCTCAAAAATGGGAAGAGAGGATAAAGTTCTCCAAAATTATACATCAAAATTATTTGCACAAAATACACTTCTCATATCCTCCTTATTGCTCCTAATTCAATCCAAGACCCTCCTTATTCCTCCTCCCTTTCTCCAAGTCCTTCTTGGAAGGATTTTCAAACCCCAAAGGGGTTTCCTTACCAAGAATGGGGAAGGAGATTCAAACCAAATGAATCAACTTCCCCACCTCAACCATTTGAGGGAAAAATAATAAGACCCTACAAGGCTTGTCCATCAAGCCTTGAGGATTGAGAGGGAAAATTCCCTCTCTCTTCCCCACACTCCAAAACTCCATCATGCCATATGATGGAGGGAGTAAATCAAACAAACAACAACCAAAAGCCACATACAACAATAACAATTTTCCACACCCAAACTAGCATCAAAAAGGAAAACAACATAACAAAGACATAAGAGCCTACCTCAAGGAAAGCTCTCCAAAAAGCTCTCCTACTTCAATTTCTTCACACCTTGACTCAAGCCAACCTCCAAGCTCCAAAACACCCAAGCATCCAAGCAAGAAATTCCAAGGAAAAAAAAAAGTCCCTTTCATTTCCCATGAATGAGAATTTGAAGAGGAGCAAACAAGCATCCTCACAAATGAGGGGGTGACATGTGTCACCCCTCTCCCTCATCAAGGTCAAAGATGCCAAAACAAAAGAGAGAAAGGGTAAAATTAACTTTTTGCCCTCTTCTCCCAAATTCCCTTAAATGCAAGCAAGACAAAATAAGTGGAACTTTTGATAAACACACAAATCCACATCCCTTACATGGATGTGACTATTCAAGAGGTAGAAAGGGAGGGAAAACTCCCTCTAGCCTTGAAAATAAGCCCCCCTACCCATTAGGTAGGGTCCAAGGGCTCATTTTTGTGATAGGGGGACTCCCAAGCTACAAAGGGGTCCCCAAAAATGCCCAAAATACCCTAATTTCGGGTTTTGCATTTTTGGCACAAGGGTAGAGGGTGTGGGGACCACCCAAGGGTCTCACATGTGACCCTAAACCCTTGTGATTAAGTGACACATTAAACATAATCAACAATTTAAATGAAAGAGGAGTTATTAACTCCCAAAACAAGTTTACATCTTAACCAACTACCCTAACCAAATTGATAATTCAAAGCACAATACATTACATACATTGGGGTCACTCATAGTGCCCAAAATTAATAATCTCCTATACTAAGGCTTCACACAATGAACATGGCTAGGACTCGGCCCGTGGGCTGCTTGTGCAAGATTGAGTAGCTGGCCTGAATCCCACGTTCTCTATAAACCTATCACTGCACACTCATTGCACACATTAACCGCACCTGTCCGATACAATATAATTCAATGACATAGTAAGATATCAATGCGTTCTAAACTAACCTAACATCCTACTGAAATCAAGATGCGATAACGTGCACAATTATATTCAATATTCCAAAAGTTAGGCAAGATGATAAAGTGACATATAATCCCACCATGCAACAACTATCCATCATTATAATTAGGTTCCAAACACATCATCATATTCTTTAGTTTCCATGACATCACAAGAAAATGTGACAATATAGAAATTAAGCTAAATTGGCGTTATACGCCTAAATGTCCACACCTGTCTAATAAGATCAAATATCTAAATATAATGTCCAAGATATAACCAATCACCTTGAAAAACATGTCTATGAGCAAAGAAACAACAAGCTCTTGAGCTATAAAAAGTGTGGGCACTACATTGGACAAACTACTAAAACCAACATATGCTTTGTACACTCACATGCTAAAAATAATAAACCACTACAAATTTCAAGCTCCAATGACTCATAACATCTAGAAACAATGATAAACAACAAGGAAAAATAGACAAATTTTCTATAATAACGGGTTCGGAAAAAGAAAATTACTAAAAATAGAAACTTGCTAAAAAATAGTAAAACATCCTCAATTGAGGTGAATTGAATGTTCCAGCATTAGAAGAACAAATTTGAGTAAAAGGAAAAGTTTCTAAAAATAATAGTTCTTGTTCCCACCTACCAAAATAGAAAGTTTCATTTTTAATGCGAAAGTTGTTATTTGCTCCATTTTCACTCATTTTGATGATTTTTCACCCTCACATGGTTGTAAAGTTGTCTCACACCTCAAACAAGAAAGTACACCCTCCATGAGGGTCTGAAGCATCATTTTGATAAAAATTGTGTCAAGGTGGAACAAAACATATCAAGGTGCAACAGGTGAAAGTTAGGGACACTGCTCAGTTGGAAAGGATTTGAAAAGTGTCAAGTGGGCCCATTGAAATTCAATATCATCAAAGGATGTGATCATAATCATAAGTAAACCAAGGAACTCTTCATAAGTGTCTGAGCATGAAGCAAGCATCCCAGGTCGATCTCATTCAAGTACTCTAAAATAGCAAAGGCTAAAGACGTGATCTTCTTGTGTGGCATGATGATCCCAACTTCATTTGATGTCATAGTGTTCTTAAACAATCAATCAAGCACCTCATAGTGTGATAAATTCATCAAAGGAAGTCATCTTATCTCATCGAGAAAGTTGGAAACATCGTATCTCTAATCCATCATCTTCTCTTTGAAAATCATATCAAGTAATCTAGTCAAATCATTTGAGTATTCAATTCACCTTGTGTGGAAGATCAAGAGCTTGATTCCAATGTAATTCATTAAGAGGAGGGCACCATAAGCTTTAATGAGAAATATTCTCCGTGAGTAAGGAAAGAGGTCATCTCAAGTAATGCATACCTCATGAAGTGTTTCCAAACACTTAATTCATGCTTGATAAGGAGCCCACATCTTGCAAGTCGAAGTAAAGGTAGAGTTTATAGTGTTTCAATGCAGTGTGTGGGACAAGAACATGGGACGCATTCTCATTCATTCCTTCAAGTTCCATCTAGGATTAGTCTTGCTATCAAGAAAGGCCACCTAATTCCATGAGAAACATGTCAACATGAGGTGTATGAGTTGATCTCATTCATGAAGTGCTTATGGAGATAAGAAAGGAAAAGGTATTATCTTCATTTGAAACACCATAGTCATAAGAATAAGCAATAAACTCTATTCCATCCAATTGGTAGTGTTCCTAAGCACTCACCTCAAACCTTGTAATGTGGTCATTTCCATTTCCTCACGTCATTCCAACTGTGGCCACTTCTTAAGAATTCCATTCAGGGGCCATCCCTTTCATCCGTAATGTGAGGGTCTATTTCAGTGAGTGAAAGTTAAGCATCAAGAGGTTTCTACATCATGGAGTTGGTTTGTGATCACTAAGGTCAGTGGTGAAATCCTAAGGAACAGGAGAGTGATCCTCAATCTCATTGTGAGACCAAGAACAAACCATCATGAGTGATTCTCGTAGTCATCTCAATCTCATATCGGGAGGTCCCATAATAGTGTTCCTAAACACTCATTCAGAAGTCTTAAGTGTCTATGCATCTTGCATAAGGAGGGGATCATGATCACCATACCTCGAATCAACAAGTTCTTCATCAACAAAAAATCAATGAACTCCCTTCTTCTCTCTTTCTTCTCTCCCCCTTTCTATTCCTCATTGTGCGTAATCATGAAAGTTTGCCTATTTCACTTAAGCAACAATAAAATATTTGTAAAAGTACTCTCTCAAATTATAAGAGAGGCACTTAATTTGTTTCTTCTAAGGGAAATTGAAAGGTCACAAGTGGAATAGGAACTTGAAAGGTCATGTGGGGGGTAGACGAGAGGACAATGCAAATAAATTTGGATGGCTTCGCATTCCAAAGGGATATAAAAAGATAGTTTATCTATATAACAATTGTGGATTGTTGTAGGTTGTAAAGATTTGTATCACCATTACATAAGAAATAAGAGTTGTATTTCTTCCATTTCCTTTGCTTATGCTTCCCTTTATTCTCTTTCTATTCTACAACTTTGAAAGCATAGTGATCTTGAATAACTAAGAAGGAACTTGGTATCCTTGATTGATGAATCTAAAGAATTGTGTCTCTAATTTGTTATTCTTGCTAATTTCTTACATTGTTGTTTTCTTCTAACTAAATTTGTACCTACTCTGGTTATTGTGTGTGAACTCTGCTAGTGCCTACTCACAACAATAACCTCCTCTTTCCTATTTTCCCCAACTTTCATTTATCCCTCATTGCTACAAATTCCCCTTATACTTTGCACAAGCACTTTGCCACAGACTCAATGAAGTGTCCTTGTGTGATCACCGGTCTATTGGCCACCCCACAGTTCTTAGTTAGTTTATATTCAATAATGGGAGCCTCCCCACACACAAGGAGGGATTTAGCCTCGTGATCGTCGTTGGAAACACATAATTTGCAACATGACTAATTATTTCATCAACAGTTTTGGTGACTCAGTTGGGGAGAGATATGCCTTCATACACCCTAAAGATCTCTGCAAAATACAAAAAATAAATATCTAAAAAATAACAAAAAATCAAGGTTTAATGCAAAACCAAAATTTGAAGGCGACTTTATCAAGGAATGAATACATGTCATGTTTGTTTCCCACATCTCAATGAAGAAGTTTTGAGATTGGTGCCCAACATCAATGAGTGACAATAAATATGAAGAATAAGTTGACCACCACGATCCGAAGTTGTTTGATCACCCATCATTTTGGACCATCTCTTGCAAAAGTAAAGATTCTCCTATAACAAAGAGGTCTCTTGCTTCAAACAAAAATCTACAATCAGCTAAGGGAAAAAAGGTCTGTATTGTTTTTGCATTAGTCATGAAAAGAATGTCCGAATATAGAAAATTACTGCTTGTGAAGATCCTACCATCAATTCATTGTGGCTCCAATTCAAAGCAGATTTTGCAAATAGAGGAAAGAAAATGGGAATTGCACATGTTAATAATCAAGAATCCAAGAGCTTGATGAAGAAGATACATAAGAGATATGAAATCTTGTATGAAGGCCATGTTGGTTTAGAATCTATAGAAGGTAATACTTTCAACTTCACACACAATTTGCTTAAGAAACTAAAAGCATTATCTTTCGTATCCCTTCCTCTAGATGATTTTCCTGCATATGGAGATGAAGAAATGGAAGCCTTGAAGGGAGAGTTTGTGCAAAGGATTTTGAGTGTGGAAAAAGGAAGTTTTGATCCCAAAACTACCATGAAATTCTAAATTAATCATTGGCTTTGCAAAAAAGGTATGATCATCTTGAAGCACTTCATAATGTTGAGGAAGAAGAAACTCATCTTTTAAAAGAAGATCTTGATTATCAGTATTATGAAGTGTTTATTCTGAAATATTCTTGTGCACTTATCTTGAATGCTCTGTCCTTGAACCTCACGATGAGAGTCGAATCAACACCTTGGAGGATGATGAAGAAAACACGATAGTTGAACCTTCGTTCATCAATTCATTTTGGCTCGTGGCACAACCCAGCGGAGAAACAATGTGGTGTCCCCATATTTCACCCTAAAATCTAGGACTACCCTATGTAAAAAAATTTCGTACTTTTAAAATAATGGGTCGTTTTGTGTTTTTATTGCCAAAAGTGTCTGTATTGTGTCAAGATATTCCCAGAGAGTTATATTAGCCAATTTCACCAAATACCTAGATGCCCGAAATCGTTATATTCTGTCGTTGGGGTTTGCCTGCGGGAAATTTGTATTTAATTATTCTGAGCCCCGTTTGAGGCAAATTGTGCTCTGGTTTAACCCTGTTGTGGTCTTACATGTCAATATTCCCATATACCAGTAGGGTTTTAACTAGGAATGAATCCTGGGCTTTATCTGTGACTTCTAGCAATGTTTTGTGTTTTTGGTGTTTTCTCATTTTGTTTTCTGTGAAATTTCTCTAGGTCAATTCCTTTGCCGGTTTAATCTGATTTCTTACAGGTATTTGGAGATCACCTATGGACGTTATGCCAGAAGGAATTTGACATGGGAGGTTTGGTTATCTCTGAAAAAATGAAGTCATGCACGAAAAACTTCTTCAGGCGGGTCACATTTTTGGGGAAAGGAAGGTTTTAAGCTACAATGGGATTTTTAGTAGCAGCAGACAGGTAGGAATTTTGTACTTGCCTAGCAGGGTACTTTTTCCCATGAAAGCAATGCCACTTAAGTCACAATGGGAAAATTAGAGGCAATAGGCAGGCGGGAATTTCTTACCCGTGTTGCAGGGTGAAAATTCCCATTGTGAAATAAAAGAAAACCACTTAAGGCATTGATGGGATTTTTTACCTTGCCTTGCAGGGTAAATAATCTCATTATGAAAGTCAAACAACTTAAGTGGATCATGGGATTTTTGGAGTTGCGGTGCAGGGTGAATAATCCCATTGAAAATTAGCTTTTAAAAATAGAAATGGCTTATGTCAAAAAGTGTGACCCCTTTTGGGATAGAAGGACAGCTTTAAATGCATTAATTAATTAATTCTTTCTCCAAATTTGGCGCCCAAGCATGAGGAAAAGTCAACAAAGAAGAAGAAGGTGAAGAAATTTAGAAATAGAATTCTAAAATTAAATAAATATAATTTATTTAATGCAGCCCCCTTCATGTCAAAAAGTGTGACCCATATTGAAGAAGAATAATACTTTTTAAAGTATTAATTGATGTAATTAATTCCTATTTTTAGTGGATGAGGTTAAAGTACACTGTGAATCTTAAGTGAACTGGAAGTAGTGAGCTAAAATTAAATAAATTTAATTTATTTAATGGTAGCCATGAGCATGCACAAAATAGGCGCCCAAATTGAAGAGAAAAGCATGTTAATTACTTAATTAATTGCTTGCTAGGAATAGGAGGGGCAATAATTAATTATAGAATGAGGAGGGTTATATAAGCATGGGCTACCATAAGAATGAATTAATTAATTCTTTAGCAAGGAAGTGCAGCCCAAGCAATTTTGGCACCCCATTTGAAGAGGAATTTTGCTCAGAAGAAGGTGTATTTACTGCTGGAAGCTTCAAAGTTTGGCGCCTAGGTTTGAAGGAGCTTGATTTGTGTCTGATTAATTGTCTGCATAGTGGTACAAGTGCTCAGGTGAAGTTGGTAAAATTCATGCTTTCTTTGCATGCAAACAAAACATCAAATTTTGGGGCAACAGGCTTGATATATGTAGATTTTTATACTTAAATTCAAGTGTTCATGTTCGGTTGCTATCTTTATCTAATTAATTGTAGAAATTCATTACATGATTTTATAAGAGAAAGGGAACTTAAATCAATGTCAATACATTAAAAATATCCTCCAAATCTTAAGAAATATCCAAATATGCACGGTTGTGAAGAATTTCGAATTTCGGCCGAATAAAGAGAAAATTAATTACTCGAGACAAAGACAGATTCGGCCATGGTAAAAGCGGGATGAAAAACAAAGCATAGTAGAGTCATGCATCACTTCTAAGTTTGCTGACATTGGAGATACAGATCTAGGTCTAGAACCTCTTTCCGAATTGATTGACAGATCCAGAGCTGGAAAGACTTCCCTCATGCATGCAGTCAAAAGCAGTGGAATCATTTGAGCTGCAGCCGATTTCCATTCAACCCAGTTGCCAGAATTTGTCATGGAGTGTGCTAGGTCTTACCATCCATTATTCAGATTAGTTTGAGATGCTTTGCGGGAAAACAATAATTCGGTTGGATGCACAGTTCATCAATTATTGTCTGAAGATTCCAACACGAAAGGTGGTGACTACTATTAGCATACAGGATGCCAACAACAGATGGGAAAAACATAAAGTTGACTGCGTGGGCATAATGAACAACAGATACATGAAGAAGCCCAGATCTCCTTCCAAGTTCTCGAGAACTCTTCCACGATCTAATCTGGTACAAGAGGTGGATGATATTGCCAAATTGTTATGCAAGATAAATGGCAAAGCGAACGCTCACAACTTCCGCGCATGGATGTATGCTTTCATCAGGACCATTGAAATCAACAAAGCAGATTCAATAATCAATTGGTCGAAAATCATTAGTGACAACATTGGTGAGCAGCTCCGGAATGTGAGGCGTACTTACAGCTTCAAAATGACTTTGTATTTGGTTTATGCAGCAGCTTCACAGGGTGTCTTCTCCAAGCTAGATAGATGTGGTGTTCTTTCCAAGGACCCTATTTTTGAGTGCTACCCACAACTTACTGTACCCGCATGCAATAAATATTACAAGGTGGTCAATGATGGATTCTTCTATGGATTCATTTGTAGGTTGGACGGTGATCTAAAAGCCAACAGGGTGAGTAAGGAAGCGTGAGAAGTTGTGTCTAGGATTGGCAGTATCTTCATCCGATTTGTGGATTTTACATACCTCAGGATCACTAGATTTTCGGGAGAACCAATTAAGTTGCCCAAATACCCGAGTGATACATTGGTCATCATGAGTTGAGCAGACAACTCATGGAGATGCATGACCTACAGTCGAAACAACACAAGTCTATAGGCTTCTTCCCGATCACTTTGTGGGTCATTATAGCTGCTGAGAGCATTCATAAAGCCCGGGGAATTGAAGCGGAGATGTTCTCTGAGTACGAGAAAAGTTCTTCCCGAGTGTGGCTGAACTTGATCCATTTGGAGTGGCAAGAAGACAATCTCCCAAGTACACACATGTGCCTTCATTGGAAGATTTCTAGATGAAGTGCAATAGCGAGTGCAAAGTTAGAAAGAAAGATTTCAGTAGGTTATCAGCATGGCAAGTGTTTGACTTTGGATTAGCACGGATACCTGCGGATCTTAAAGATGATGGGCTTGTGTTACTTGACACATACCATCGAATGGGAGGAGATATAGTTGTACTTCAGGAGAGCGTAGGTGGCTACCATACGATTGAGGAAAGGTCTGCAGCCGTTTTGGTCAATACTTCAAATTGGTTGCTGATGAAGGGATATTACCTTGATGAAGCATTGATGAATCAAATCACGGGCAACTTCGGCACAAGAGATTCTCTCAAGAGGAAGCACGAGGAGAAAGCAGCAGAAGGCCTAAGAAGATTAAAGTGCATAGAAGGTCTCATTCGAAGGAGAAGATCACTTCTACGGCTATGGTGTTAGTTTCCGACTTCTCCAACATCAAGTACTTCACCAACTATTGCACCTCAGCAGGATATTACCATTCCTCTATTGAATCCAACAACATTCATATTTTCTCCTCGGCCACTCCGTTCATCGCCTCTTCTTGAAGAAACCTTGAAGATGCAAATGGCATAATTTGAAAGAGCTTTGTCTTTGGATGATTCAGAGGATAATAGCCACAACACTGTAGCGGTTTTAGATGGAGAAGAATTAGAGCGTGAGATAGTGGTACACTCGGAAACTTCTCATTCTCCGAGAAGTAATTTCTCAAAATGGTTGGCTTCGCAGTTGGTTCCAGAGGCTAGAGAGGAAATCAACTTGGAGGAACACGACTTGCAGCTGCTCCTGAATCTAGGCGGAAAAGACAGAAAACCTAAAGTTGCTAAGGTAACTTCAAGGTTGATCATTGAGGAGTCAAGGCAGAAGTTCGCTGAGATGTCAGTTCCGGCAGAAGGGAAGGAGGATGAGCTCACGGCAGAAGATATAACAGTAACCAGAGTACCCATAGGTCAAGCCACCACAGAAGGATTGAAGCAGGACACGCAGACATTGATATATGCTCTATTCCTTAGGCTTGACAAAGAAAAGGTGGAGAAATTTGAACTTCAGAAGCAAGTATCTCAATTGTGCGAGATCATTGTCAAGGTTGCTAAATCTTCCACTTAACCAATTTTAGCACAAAAGCAGGTGAGTGATCATCTGATGCAGGAAGTGGAAGATGCAAGTAAGCAGGTTAAAGCTATCACCGAATGGAAAGGTCTGATCATTCGTCAAGCTTCTGTACAACTTCGGAGAGGTGCCAGCCCGCCTAAAGGTTATGAAAGATGCATCATATCAGCTAAAGCAACTGGTATGACAAGATAGATATGAACACAGTTGTTGAGAGTAACCTAAGTACTTTGGCTGAAATAAATAAACTGCCAAGAAAGGTGTTGATTGCAGAACGGATTGTGCCTGACGGATCAGTTGAGAAGGGGAAGCAACTTGAGTTTGCAGTATCTTTCCATTTGGAGATCTGCATAATTATGTTGAAAAGGATGCAGGCACTTGAAAATATGGCATCATCTTTACCAGACAATGTCATTGCTTTCACTAATGAGGAAGTGGTCGGGAATGTTACTTCATACACAAGGACCATTCCTAGCAAAGTGCCTAATTCCCTGGAAGGATCTCTTCTGATGGTGTAAGGGAGAATTGATGGAGCTGTTAGGTCTTTCACGATGAATTCCATCAATAAACTGGTGGCACTGCAGTCAGATATTGAAAAGTTTGGGCCTAGCTTGGAGGATGTGGAAGCATGTATCAGGGTATTGAACGAAGGCTTGCTGCAATTCAAAACAGAAAAGGAAGCTATGGCTAAGACAAATGGGAAGATGTTGAATTACATGTTCGACAAGTATATTCAGTATCAAAACAAAAAGAAGATGTAGATGTTACAACTGGCATGTCTTTCTTCTTCTCTTTTCTTCTTCTATTTTCCACGTTCTCGGATGTAATTGTAAAACTTTAAAGTTATTGGTTTTGAAACCATTGTACTTTAAGTTGTGTGGAATGATTCTATTAGTTAAGTGACGATTTTTATAAGTTTGAATATGGACCCGGATGCGTGTCACTTGAAGAGGAATTAGAGGGGGATGATTGTCAGATGTTATCTTTACTTTTTGTTTATGTTCGAGTTCAATTGAGTTTCCCATTTGTATTTTCCCTTCTACATTCTATAAGTAGAAGAAGAACCTTCGGTTTAAGGATTGGAATTTGTAAGTAACATTCTTGTGTTCCAGGACTTTGTCTGAAGCCCCTAATAGCTATTTGAAGCAAATGAATAGAAAGGAGCAGATTTCCAGAGAACTTTATGTCACGGTGCATTTTATTTCTAGCTTATTGTCTTATATCTATTTATAAACTTTGTGTTATCTTAGATCTAGATTTGAACGCTTGCCTTTGCTTAAGATTACAGTGTTTAATATCTATTGGTCCCATCTATGTGCATGCAATCAATTTTGTTATCTATTGATTGGGTTGTACATCTTCCTCTTTCTTTCTGTGTTTTATTATTTCCTTCTTCTTTAGATATTTCCTTTCTTTAAATAGCTACTTACTTACTTTGCAAAACTATACAACTATGGTTCATGAGTTGGATGGTTAAAGTAAAACCCCATATAAATACTAGCATATTTAATTGACAAATCTTACACGGGAGCCTCATCGGTAAATGAGGGAGATTTATCTCATCACTTCCTAGGTTTTCGGTTATGCGGAAATCTAGCCAACAGAGTTTTGGTGACTCATTAGAGAATAACTATCTTCGAAGATCAAAACTTATCTCTTGAATATTAGAGTATTTTCTATACAACTCTCAACTTGGCTGAAACGTCCATTCACTCGATCTGTGAAGGCACAAGAAAGGACGATCATTTCTTCAGATTGCAGGAGCAATTCAACTTCAATCATCCTCCTCAAGTTAGAAGTCTGCAGATCTAGTCTCTCACCAGGAAGGAGAGTGCACACTCATCCAGATCCGGATCATCTTCAACATAATCTAGCGGTTGGAATTATTCACCAAGTCTACACAAGGAGAAGACATGCCCCACTCATCATGCAGAACCATAATCAAAATCAGAACCAGATAGTACCTGTCCCATGGGGAGCAACTTTTGGGCCACTGAACTTGACTCCACCTATGCACGATCTACCCAAAGGATCCAGAAAGAATTTTCCAAAATTCTTTGGAGATGGAAAGCAAAACCGAATGATCATTTGGCAACCTTCTTCATATCTTGTGGTGTGCTTGCAATGGAGCATGAAGATGTCTCGATCAGACTCTTCATTGAGACTCTACATGACTTGGTTGGCGAATGGTTCTATCGGTTAGCTCCTGGCACCATAACCAATTGGGCCACAATGCGAGAGTAATTTCTGAAAATATTCAAGCCCGCAAAAGACGCTAGCACCATAATCACTCAACTAACGCAGTTGAAGAAAGATCCAAGTGAGAACATGTGGGACTTTATTGCAAGGTTCCAAAGGATTTTGTATAAAATCCCCACTTCTGCCGCATTGAGTGATGAAAATCAAAAGATATTTTTATAAACGCTCTGTTGCCCAAAGTTGGATATCAGCTGCGAAGGGCAAGACCTGTGAATCTACTTGAAGCACAAAATGTTGCCATGGAGGTTGAAGATGACTTGATCATGGCTGGAAAAATCAAACAATCATCCCACAAAGGCAATGGAGCTTCTTCAAGTACTTCAGATCCTTTGCTACAAAGATTGGCTAACGACATGCTACAAATCAAGAAGCAGATATCTCAAGCAGGAAATGTGACCCCTTCTAGAATAGCTCCTACTTGGACCTTTAACGGTTAAAATCAAAACTGAAATAGACTTGTTGCTTTGCACCACACGGCCGCAATTTGTGATTGAAATTGCTCCAAGGAATAACTTGGAAACTAATGAAGAAGATCTAGGCATTGACGAATCATTTGATGATGAAGACTTTGTAGATCCCGCTGGTGACTCCAATATTGGTTACCTGGACTACGAATCTGACGAGGGCTATTATGAATCTTTTGAAGATTCTGATGGTCACACATTTGCGGTGTTCACAAGGTCCCAGACACGCCAAAATGCCGAAGCATCCACAAGCGGCCAAAGAAGAGAAAGAGAAGATCCTAGGCTAGATGTTACTATCCTGAAAAGAGGTAGTACACTACCTTCTTCATTAGCTCCCAAAGATAAATATGTAAATTCTTTCAATTCGCAGCAGAGGGCCAACGCGCATCCGACTGAAGTAAGTCAAGCTTTCGACATTATTGATCACATTAAGAAGACCAAGGTCCAAATGTCGGAAGCTGAGTATTTGAGGGCATTTCCTGATCAACTAAATAGATTGGTCAAGTATGTGCAAAGTAATGGTCCCAACCCTCCAACAAATAATACTTCACGGGGTATCTTGTCAAGTCCAAAGATTACTCCTTCAAATAATGCGGCTGCAAGTTCTTCTCCCTCTACTTCTTCTCCTGCTACATCGAAAGGATCGAGCCATTCTATGTATCATTGCTTATTAATGGATACAAATTGAGCAATTACATTTTGGACTCTGGAGCTTCTGACAACGTCATGCCTACCAAAGTTGCTGATGCCTTGGGTCTCACATTGACAAAACCATCGAAAAATGTTATTCAATGGAAAGGCAAGTGCCTCTAGTTTGGAAAATCAAAGATGCACAGGCAGTACTTCTGCTTCTTTCCCAAACAAGAGATTAAAGATGACTATCCTCGTAGGAGACATCCCAATGTCTTATGGCATGCTTTTAAGTAGAAATTTCTGTAAAGAGCTGGGCGGAGAAGTCAAGATGGATTGGTCTTGTGCACACATACCAATCAAGGGAGTTAATCAGAAGTTAGAACCTAAGAAGAAATCCAAGTACACAGTATCAAAGTCTGAAGATCCTAGATCTCATATCTTGTTTCAAGAATCTGATCACGGAGTCTATTATCTAGAAATGGATAAAGAAGAAGTTCAACCTGTGATCCAAGAACCACATCAACTCAATAATAAGGTTTTGTCTCTGAGTTTGATGGTAGCCTTTGTTCATTTGGATCGGGCGGGTGTTGTTCTTTTTTCTCTGAGGGAAAGGTGCATGCACATTCCTTCAAATTGATGTTTGAAAATACTAACAACACGGCAGAGTATGAAGCACTATTGTTAGGTATGGAGCAGGCAAGGACAATGGGAATCAAGCTCTTACATGCAAAGGGAGATGCTGAGTTGATTGTTAAGCAGATAAGAGGTCTCTACCAAGTAAAAAAGGACAAACTTCGACATTATAGAGATCGAGTCTACTCTGCTATCCTGGATTTTTCAACTTTCTCGGTATCTTACATTCCGAGAGAACAAAATTCTAGAGTTGATTCACTTGCAGTGACTGCAGCTTTGTTAAATCCAGATTAGCCTCCCACATTTTTCAGATAGGGGGATTACAAAGTTGAGATGATATTCCACCCAAAGTTTCCTGATAACATCTAACAATAGCAGGTTTTTAATGATGACAAATAGATTGTTGCATTTCTCCAACAAAAGGACAACTTCGAAGAGATATACTATGAGGGAAGCAATTCACCTCCGAGACAAACTACTGTGGGAGAAATGGATGCAAATGTCTCAGGAAGTCAGGAGATTATTCAGCTAAAGGGAAATAAAATTCCTAAAGGCTTGGTATCTCTTGAGAAATGTTTGACAAGCATGATCCCAAATTAGTAAATGCATGCATAAAAAAATGAAGAAAGTGGGGAAGGTTCTTCTTCATTACATCCCATAAAAACACAAAAAGTCTTTACTAAATTTGGGAGTCTTTGTAGAGATCCAAAATCTAATGACCCCAAATTAGTAAATGCTTAGGGAAAGTGTTGTTGTGTGTAGATTTTGTAACCTCAATCAAGCCTCATAAAGATAACCAAAGAGAAGCTTTTACGGGTGGTCAGGCTTTTAAGAAATACATGGATGTTTTTGCCTAGTCTGGTACTAGGATATAAAATACATATCATCTGCTGGAAGTTCAACATTACATCCCATATAAAAACTTTTGCATACAAAAAAATGTCTTTTGTTTTCAATCGAAGCGATGGATTTAGCATTTGCATCTCAAATAATCGCCTAGTAATATACCTTGATGACTATCTTTTCCAACAACGAAGCACGCACATTTCAAATGGAAGAGATCCAAACATGGTATTTCTCTAAACCCTAAGAAATCTATCTTTCTATGGAGAAAGCTACTAGGTCATTGTCTCCAAGGAAGGAACCAAGATAGATACTATTAAATCTATTCATACTTTTCCAAGCCACATCCAAAAAAGGGGTTCACTCTTTCTTTGGTAAAGTTAATTTTCTTAGGAGATTCATCCTGGTTAGCCACTCATCATATCTCAAATATGATAAAGAAGACACAAGATTTCAAATGGAGCAAAGGAGAAGGAAGATTTTGAGAAGATTAGGATTAGCCTGTCAAAACCCCAATTTTTCACCTAACTTGTAAAGAATTTATTCTTTATCAACAAGCCTCCATGTCAACAATCTTGATGCGGAAGAATCAGGAAGATGTAAAGCTCTGATTGCTTTCATGAGCATGCCTCAAAGCTTATGAGTTGAAATATATTCCAATGGAAAAACATGCATATGTAGTGGTAAAGGTGTGTAAAGCATTCTGGTACTATATTCTTTCCTCACATATTGTGGTCAAGGTTCCAGATCTGCGGTGAAATCTATCTTCACCCAACAAGAGTTAGGGTTGTTAAGAGGCACATGGGTGACGAAAGTTCAAGAATACTTATCAAACCAAAACTAGTTTGAGGAAGAGGTCCATGCGAAGTAATTGATGATGGAGATTGGGCATGGTCCTCTTTATAGAATGCCCTAGTCAACTTTCTTAATGGAAGAGTAAAATGTAGGTTGAAAGCATTCAAGAATATGACTCCAGCATTACCTTTAAAAACCAAAGACTTTGTATATGGTTTATACAAAAGAAGAACTCTTTGCGTAGATAAAGCTCAGGAGGATCAGAAAACAATTTCATAACATGATTTGGTGGTCATTTCTCAGTATGCTCAAAAATCTAGATGTCCCACACTTTTTCAGATATCAGTGGGTATCATCACTATACTTTGGGCATGTAAAATTATGTCATTACCTTTAAAACCGGTTATAATTGAAGAGCCTTTCCAGCAATGGGGCATGGATTTTATTGGCATGCTCAACTAGATGTCGAAGTGTCAATCATCACTATATTCAATTATTTCAGTAAGTGGGTAGAATCCATTCCTATTAAGAACGCCACTTCCGCAGAGGTGTGTAATTTTATAAAGGAAAATATTGTTGTTAGGTTTGGCGTGCCCAATAAAATAGTAGCAGACAATGCTCTAAATCTATCTTCTGAGGAGCTAGTTGATTTCTGCTACACTCATGGGATCTAGCTAGTACATTCCTCCAACTACTACCCACAAGGGAATGGCCAAGCTGAATCAAGTAACAAAAATTGGTGACTATCATGCGAAAGCTAATAACTGAGAATCAAAAGAACTTGGCATAAGAAGTTATTTGATGCATTATGGGCGATAAGATTACACCAAAGAGGGCTATAGGCATGTCCCCTTTTTAGCTATTATATGGAAGAGACACAAAGCTTCCTCTTACCTTGGAACTACCTGCCCTACAACTTTCTAGAGTCTTGGAGGATTCTACATTCAATGATGTTATTGAAAAAAGGATAATGTATCTGACTGAATTGACGGGAGGTACAAACTCAAGTCGCAGATAGATTGTCAGAGCATCAAAAGAAGGTGAAAGTTATCTTTGACAAAAAGGCTAGGGAAAGAAAATTTGAAATCAATGACTGGGTCCTTTTATGGGACAAAAGAAGAGAAACAAAAGGCATGCACGGAAATTTGATTCACTATGGAAAGGGCCTTTTGTGATTAAAAAGATCGCCAAAGTAGATAGCTTCATTCTTGCTCATTAGGATGGTGTGAAATTGTCGTTGTCTTTCAATGGGCAACACTTAAAGTTGTTCCGGACATGAAAAGCAGGGTAAAACTTATATTTATATGAATAAAACTTTCTTTGTTTTTCCTTGTTTTGTTTCTATGTTGTGTTATTTTTGTTTTCCTAACCCTATGCCCAAAAGACAAGATATGAAACTAGAGATGCTTTGGGATCTCATCTTTTCCCTTGTCATTTTGACAAAGGAAAAGATGTCCACAGACGGAGCCTCAGGTGTCCCCAGATTTCACCTTGAAATCTATGACTACCCTATGTAAAAAAAAATTCCTTTTAAAATAATGGGCCATTATGTGTTTTTATTGCTAGAAAGTGTTTGTATTGTGTCAAAATATTCCCAAAGAATTATATTAGCCAATTTCACCAAATACCTAGATGCCCGAAATCGTTATATTCTATCACTGCTTGGGGTTTGCGTGCGGAAATTTGTATTTAATTATTCTAAGCCCGTTTGAGGCAAATTTTACTTTGGTTTGGCTCTATTGTGGTCTTACATGTTAATGTTCCCATATACCAAAGAGAGTTTTAACCACGAATGAATCATAGGCTTTATCTGTGACTTCGCAACGTTTTGCATTTTTGGTGTTTTCCCTTTTGTTTTCTATGAAATTTCTCTAGGTTAATTCCTTTGCGGTTTAACCGATTTCTTGCTGAGTATCTGGATATCACCTATGGACGTTATGTCGAAATGAATTTGACACGGAGGTATGGTTCTCTATGAAAAACGAAGTCATGCACGAAAAAGCTTCTTCTGGGCAAGTCACATTTTTGGGGAAAGGAAGGTTTTAAGCTACAATAGGATTTTTGGTAGCAGCAGGCAGTTGGAAATTTTGTACTTGCCTATCAGGGTACTTTTTCTCATGGAAGCAACGCCACTTAAGTCACAATGGGAAAATTAGAGGCGGCGAGGTAAACGCGGGAATTTATTACTGCGTTGCGAGGTGAAAATTCCCATTGTGAAATAAAAGAAAATCACTTAAGGCATTGATGGGATTTTCTTACCTGCCTTGCAGGGTAAATAATCCCATTATGAAAGTCAAACAACTTAAGTGGATCATGAGATTTTTGGAGCTGCGGTGCAGGGTGAATAATCCCATTGAAAATTAGCTTTTAAAAATAGAAATGGCTTATGTCAAAAAGTGCGACCCCTTTTGGGATAGAAGGACAACTTTAAATGCATTAATTAATTAATTCTTTCTCCAAATTTGGCGCCCAAGCATGAGGAAAAGTCAACAAAGAAGAAGAGGATGAAGAAATTTAGAAATATAATTCTAAAATTAAATAAATATAATTTATTTAATGCAGCCCCTTCATGTCAAAAAGTGTGACCCATATTGAAGAAGAATAATACTTTTTTAAGTATTAATTGATGTAATTAATTCCTATTTTTAGTGGATGAAATCAAAGCATACTATGAAGCTTAAATGAACTAGAAGTAGTGAGCTAAAATTAAATAAATTTAATTTATTTAATGGTAGCCATGAGAATGCACAAAATAGGTGCCCAAATTGAAGAGAAAAACATGTTAATTAATTAATTAATTGCCAGGAATAGGAGGGGCAATAATTAATTATAGAATGATGAGGGTTATATAAGCATGGGCTACCATAAGGATAAATTAATTAATTCTTTAGCAAGGAAGTGCAGTCCAGGCAATTTTGGCACCCCATTTGAAGAGGAATTTCACTCAGAAAAAGGTGTATTTACTGGAAGCTTCAAAGTTTGGCACCTAGGTTTGAAGGAGCTTGATTTATGTCCGATTAATTGTCCGCATAGTGGTACAAGTGCTCAGTGAAGTTGGTAAAATTCATTTTGCTTTGCATGCAAATAAAACATCAAATTTTAGCGCAAAGGAGCTTGATATATGTAGATTTTTATACCCAAAATCAAGTGTTCATGTTCGGTTGCTATCTTTGTCTAAATTAATTGCATAAATTCATCATAGGTGATTTTATAAGAGAAACAGAGCTTAAATCAATGTCCAATTCATTGAACATATCCTCCGAATATAAAGAAATATCCAAATCTACACTGGTTGTGAAGAATTCTAGCCAAATAAAGAGAAAAAGAATTACTCAGACAAAGGCGATTCGACCATGGCAAAGCGGGATGAGAAAGAAAGAAGAGTCATGCATCACTTCTAAGTTTGCGACATTGAAGATACAGATCTAGATCGAGAACCTCTTTCCGAATTGATTGATTGATTGTGAGATCCGAGTTAGAAAGACTTCCCTCATGCGTGCGATCAAAGCAGTGGAATCATTTGAGCTGCATCATTTCCATTCACATCCCAGTTGCCAAAATTCGTCATGGAGTGTGCTAGGTCTTACCATACATTATCCAGATTAGTCCAAGATGCTGCGGGGAAGACAATAATTCAGCTCGATGCACATTTCATCAATTATTTTCTGAAGATTCCAGCACGAAAGGTGGTGACTACTATTTACATATATGATGTCGGCAAGATGGGAAAAGCATAAAGTTGGTGTGTGGGCATAATAAATAACGAGATACATGAAGAATCCCGATTCCCTTCCAAGTTCCCAAGAAATCTTTTGCGATCTAATTTGGTACAAGAGGTGGATGATATTGCCAAATTGTTATGCGGATAAATGACAAAGTGAACGCTCACAACTTCCGCGCATGGATGTATGCTTTCATCGAGGACCATTGAAATCAACAAAGCAGATTCAATAATCAATTGGTCAAAAATCATTAGTGACAACATTGGTGAGCAGTTCCGGAATGAGAGGCGTACTTACAGCTTCAAAATGACTTTGTATTTGATTTATGCAACAACTTCATAGGTGTCTTCTTGAGCTAGATAGATGTGATGTTCTTTCCAAGGACCTTATTTTCGAGTGCTAACCACACCTTACTGTACCCACATTCAATAAAGATTACAAGGTGGTCAACAATGGATTCTTCTACGGATTCATTTGCATGTTGAGACAATGATCTAAAGGCCAACAGGGTGAGCAAGGAAGCGTGGGAAGATGTGTCCAAGATTAGCAGTATCTTCATCTAGTTTACGGATTTTACATACCTCAGGATCACCGGCTTTTCGGGAGAATCAGTTAAGTTGCCCAGATACCCAAGTGATAGATTGGTCATCATGGAGTTAAGCGAGACAAACCGGTGGAGATGCATGATCTACAGTCAAAACGACACAAGTCTAATGGCTTCTTCTCGATAATTGTGGGCCATTATAGGCTGTCACAACATTCATAAAGCCCGAGGAATTGAAGCGGAGATGTTATCGAATATGAGCAAAAGTTCTTCCCAAAGACACGGTGAACTTCGATCCATTTGGAGTGGCAACAAGAAAATCTCCCAGAGTACACGCATGTGCCTTCATTGGAAGATTCTTGGATGAAGTGCAGAAGCGAGTACAAAGTTAGAAAGAAAGATTTCAACAAGTTATCAACACGACAAGTGTTTGACTTTGGATTAACACAGATACCTATGGATTTTAAAGATGATGGGCCTGTGTTACTTGACACATACCATCGAATGAGAGGAGATAGAGCTCTACTTTAGGAGAGCGTAGGTCGTTTCCATACGATCAAGGAAAGGTCTGCCACCATTTTGGTCAATACTTCAAACTGGTTGCTGACAAAGGGATGTTGCCTTGATGAAGCATTGATGAATCAAATCATGGGCAACTTTGCACGGAGATTCCCTCAAGAGGAAGCATGGAGGAGAAAGCAAAGCAGAAGGCACGAGAAGATTAATGTGCACAAAAGGTCTCATTCGAAGGAGAAGATTATTTCTATGGCTATTGTGTTAGTTCCGTCTTCCCGGCATCAAGTACTTCACCGACTATTACACCTCAGTAGGATACTGCCATTCCTTTGTTGAATCCGGCAACATTCATCTTTTCTCCTCGGCCACTCCGTTCATTGCCTCTTCCTAAAGAAACGTTGAAGCTACATATGACATAATTTGAAAGAGCTTTGTCTTTGGATGATTCAGAGGATGACAACCACAACACTGTAGCGGTTTCAGATGGAGAGGAATTAGAGCGCAAGATAGTGGTACACTCGGCAACTTCTCATTCTCCGAGAAGTAATTTCTCAGAATGGTTGGCTTTGCAGTTGGTTCCAGAGGCTAGAGAGGAAATCAACTTGGAAGAACATGACTTGCAGCTACTCCTGAATCTATGCGAAAAGATAGAAAACCTAAAGTTGCTAAGGTAACTTCAAGGTTGATCATTGAGGAGTCGGGCGAAGTTTTCTTGAGAAATCGTTCCTAGCGAAGGGAAGGAGGATGAGCTCACGGCAGAAGATATAACAATAACCAAAGTACCCATAGGTCAAGCCACCAAAGAAGCATTGAAGCAGGACACACAGACATTGATGTATGCTCTATTCCTTAGGCTTGACAAAGAAAAAACGAGAGAAAGTTGAACTTGAAAGAAGGTATCTCAGTTGTGCGAGATCATTGCCAAGGTTGTTAAATGTTCCACTCAGCCAATTTCAAAGACAAAAGCGGTGAGTGATCATCGATGTAGGAAGTGGAAGATGCAAGTAAGCGTAGTTAAAGCTATCAATGAATGGAAATGTCGATCATTCGTCAAGCTTCAGTACAACTCGGAGAGGTGCTAGCCCTTCTAAAGGTTGTGAAAGATGCATCATATCAGCTAAAGCAACTGGTGACAAGCACAATAGATATGAACACAAGTGTTGAGAGTAACTTGAGTACTTTGGCCAAAATAAATAAGTTTCTGAGAGAGGTGTTGATTGCAGAATGGATTGTGCCTGATGATCAGTTGAGAAGGGGAAGAAACTTGAGTTTGCAATATCTTTCCATTTGGAGATCTGTAGAATTATGTTGAAAATGATGCAGACACTTGAGAGTATGGCATCATCTTTACCAGACAATGTCATTGCTTTCACTAATGAGGAAGTGGTTGGGAACGTTACTTCATACACAAGGACCATTCCTAGCAAAGTGCCTAATTCCTTGAAGGATCTCTTCTGATGGTGCAAGGGAGAATTGATGGAGCTGTTAGGCCTTTCATGATGAATTCCATCAACAAACTGGTGGCACTGCAGTCAGATATTGAGAAGTTCGGGCCTAGCTTGGAGGATGTGGAAGTATGTATCAAGGTATTGAACGAAGGCTTGCTGCGCAATTCGGAGACGAAAAGGAAGTTGTGGCAAAGACAATAGGAATATGTTGAATTACATGTTCGAAAAGTATATTCAGTATTAAAACAAAAAGAAGATGTAGATGTTACAACTGTGTGTCTTTCTTCTTTTACTCTTTCTTCTTTTATTTTCCACGTTCCCGGATGTAATTGTAAAACTTTAAAGTTATTGGTTTTGAAACCATTGTACTTTGAGTTGTGTGAAACGATTCTATTAGTTAAGTGGCAGATATAAATAAGTTTGAATATGGACCCGAGATGCATATCACTTGAAGAGGAATTAGAGGGGGATGTTTGCGAGATATTATCTTTACTTTTTGTTTATGTTCCAGTTTAGTTGAGTTTCCCATTTGTATTTTCCCTTCTACATTCTATAAGTAGAAGAAGAACCTTCGGGTTAAGGATCGGAATTTGTAAGCAACATTCTTGTGTTCCAAATTTGTCTGAAGCCCCTAATAGCTTTTTGAAGCAAAGGAATAGAAAGGAGCATATTTTCGAGAACTTTGTGTCACGGTGCATTTTATTTCTAGCTTATTGTCTTAGATCTATTTATAAACTTTGTGTTATCTTAGATCTAGATTTGAAAGTTGTCATTGTTTAAACTTTGAGTGTTAGTATCTATTGGTCCCATCTATGTGCACACAATCAACTCAGTTATCTATTGATTGGGCTGCACATCTTCCTTCTTTCTTTCATGTGTTTTATTAGTTCGTTCTTCTTTAAATATTTTATTTCTTTAAACAATTGTTTACTTGTTGTAAAACTATACAAATTATGGTTCATGAGCTGCATGGTTAAAGTAATACCCTCATATAGATACTAGCACATTTAATTGACAAATCTTACACGGAGCCTCACTTTGGTAAATAAGAGAAATTTATCTCATGATTGCCTAGGTTTTCAGCTATGCATGAAATCTAGCCAACATAATGGATACGAGAGATGAAGATTCTTATTCTATGAAATATGATCCAAGGTGCTTGCTACGGACTCCAACCATGAGGATGTTCAAGAAACCAATTTTTATCCCAAAATTAAATTCTTCAGGAGGATGAATTTGAGCTAATCATGGATAGTTGCCTTTCCAATTTTGACTCTCTAATTTATGCACAAATGTTAAATGATGAAATGGAAATAATTGAAGAATCAAATTCCCTTCTCGATACAATCATGGATGAATAAATGGAAGAGTCCAATTTCCTTCTCAAAACCAAGGTGGATGAGCCAATTTAACATGACCTCTCTGAGGAGCTAATTCCACCATCCTCTCCAAAGGAACGTAATGTTGATCATCACAATGAATATGGATTTTTTTTGTTTGTTTGCAAAAAAAAGACTCTATAGGAGATATTCATAGTGGAGAAGAAAATTTTCCTCATGTTGAAACTTTGTATTCTTTCTCGTGTCATGGCTATCATCACACATCAGCAAACCTGAAATCTTCCATCCCAAAATTTTCCTTTTTGATTTGCAAGAGTTCTAGTGAACAAAAATTGACAAAAATTGGAGCACGGGATCCCAATGTAGAGCCGAATCAAAAAATGGTGTTTTTGTTGCAAACCAAAACAAGTTTCGCTTGATTACTAATAATAGCATATGCAATGTACACTCACATTATAAAATATTAAACCTCTCAAAATTGCAAGCTCCGATCACTCAGAACATCCAAAAACAATGAGGAACAACAAGCAAGGCAAAACAAACAATTTTCCCAAAATAACAAGTTCGGAAAAAACAACTTATTAAAAATAAAAACTTTCTAAAACTAGTAAAACATCATCAATGGAGGTGAATTGTATGTGCCAAGAGCCTCAAAGGATACAATTTGAGAAAAAAGAAAAATTTCCAAAAATAATAGCTCCTAGCCCCACCTGCCAAAAATAGAAATTTACGATTTTCTATGCAAAATATTGTTGGCTCCATTTTCACTCATCTCACTACTTTTTGCCATCCTCACATGGTTGTAAGTTGTCTTGTAGTTCAAAAAAGAAAATACACCCTCAACGAGGATCCCAAGCATCATTTTGATCAAAATTGTGTCAGGAGTGAAACGAAACATATCAAAGTGCAACAGTGAAAGTCAAGGACATTGTGCAGTTGAAAAGGATTTGAAAAGTGTCAAGGGCCCCATTAAATCCAAGATCATCAAAGGATGTGATCATAATCATACGTAAAATAAGGAACTCATTGGAAACATACGAGAACGAAGGTATGCGAACATCCCATGTTTGATCTTATTCAAGTACTCTGAAGTAACAAAGGCTAAAGAGGTGATCTTCTTGTGTGGCATCACGATCCCAATTTATTTTGATGTCATAGTGTTTTTAAACACTCAATCAAGCACCTGGTAGCGTGATCAATCCATCAAAGGAGGTCATCGTATCTCATCGGGCAAGTAAAAATCATTGTATCTCGAATCCATCGTCTTATCTCTCGAAAAGCAAATCGAGTGATCTAGTTAGATCACTCCGAGTATTCAATCCACCTTGTGTGGAGGATCAAGAGCTTCATTCCAATGCAATTCATCAAGAGGGTCACCATAAGCTTGATGAGAAGGATTCTCCATAAGTAAGGAAAGAGGTCATCTCAAGAAATGCATACCTCATGAAGTGTTTCTAAACACTTGGTTCATGCTCGATAACGAGCTCACATCTTGTAATTCGGTTGATGTAGATTTTGCAATATTTCGAGGCACTATGTCGGACAAGAACACATGACTCATTCTCATTCATTCCTTCAAGTTCCATCCAGATCAGTCTTGCTATCAAGAAAGGTCACCTACTTCCATGAGAAACATGTGCACAAGAGGTGTATGAGTTGATCTCATTCAAGAAGTGTTCTAGAGCCAAGAAAGGAAAAGGTGTGATCTTCATTCAAAGCACCATAGTCATAAGAATGAGCAATAAGCTCTATTCCATCCACTTGGTAGTGTTCCTAAACACTCATCTCAAACCTTGTGGTGTGTTCATTGGCGTTTCCTCGTGTCATTCCAACCGGTGGCCACTTCTCAAGAATTCCATGCAGAGGTCATCCCTTTCATCCCCAATGTGGGGTATGTTTCGGTGAGTGAAAGCTAAGCATCAAAAGGTTTCTACATCATGGAGATGGTTTGTAATCACTAAGGTCAATTGTGAAAGCCTAAGGAGCAGGAGGGTGACCCTCACTCTCACTATGAGACCAAAAAGGAATCATCATGAGTGATGCTCGTAGTCATCTCATGTTCACATTGGGAGGTCTCACAATAGTGTTCCTAAACACTCATTCGACAATCTGAAGTGTTCATGCATCTTGCAGAAGGAGGGAATTATGATCACCATGTCTCGAATCAACAAGTTCTTCATCAACAATAGATCAATGAACTCCCTCCTTCTATCCCCCTTTCTAATTCCTCATTGTATGTAATTATGAACTTCTCTTTTTCACTTAAGTGACAATAAAATATTTATAAAAATACACTCTCAAATTATAAGAGATGTACTTAATTTGTCTCTTCTAAGGGCAATCAAAAGGTCACAATGGGAATAAGAACTTGAAAGGTCATGTGGGGCGTAGATGAGAGGACAATTTGCAATGTTATAAATTGGGATGGCTTCTTGATTTCAAAGGGATCTAAAAGTTAGATTTTCTGTAGTAATTGTGGATTGTTGTAAATTATGAAGCTTTGTATCACCACTACACAAGAAATAAGAGTTGCATTTCTTCCATTTCCTTTCCTTAGCTCCCTTTATTCTCTCTCTATTCTACCACTACAAAAATAAAGCGTTGCACTTCTTCCATTTCCTTTGCTTATGCTTCCGTCTATTCTCTCTATATTCTACAACTTTGCAAGCATAGTGGTCGTGAATAACCAAAAAGGAACTTGGTGTCCTTGATTGATGGATATAAAGAACCGTGTGTCTCTAGTTTATTAGTATTGTTAATTGCTTACATTGTTTTCTTTTAATTGAATGTGGACCTACTCTAGTTATTGTGTGTGAACTATGCTAGAACATACTCACAACAATAACCCTCTTTTCTAATTTCCCCAACTTTCTTTTATCCCTCATCGTTACAAATTTCTCCCTTGTATTCCATAAAAACACTTTGCCACATGCTCAGTGAAGTGTTCTTATGTGATCTCTGACCTATTGACCACCCCATAGTTCTTAGTTAGTTTACATTCAATAATAAAGCCTCCCGTACATAAGGAGGGGCTTAGCCCTGTGACCATTGGTGAAAACACAAAATTTACATCATGACAAATTATTTCACCAACACCTGCATAAAGGTAAATAAACCATGGATGTTTTTTCAAATGCTTCTTGCTCCTATTTTTCACCTCATCCAATCGAAAGATATTGTCATTCTCCCATGCATTCTGACAAGGAATGTTTCGTGCATCCTTTTTGAGATCAACTTTTTTAAATGGGTCATTAGATCATCTACAACGGTCGATATGTATTTCTTTGATTTGTAGTAATAATATTTGTCAATGGATTTTGGATAGCCCATCTTGCTCAATAATTTCACAATAGAGCTATTTAATTATAAGGGCTCAAATTGTACACTCAGAGGCCTTTCATCTCTAACAAAAAAGTATACTCATTTCTTTTTAAAAATTAACTCATTTCATGCATTTGCATACAATTTTTGTTAGGTCTCAAGATGTTTTGTTGTTTTGTATTGTGCCCCGATTTTAGCATTAGTGTGACGAATTGGAAACAAAAGCCTCGAAAATATTGGCAATTTAAAAATTAATATCTTTTCAAGATTTTTCAAATTGTTGAAGGTCTTTGATACTCAAATTATCACATTAATAGGTATTTGTCACAAGTATTTTACTAGCGATCGTACATTGAGTGTACAATGGAAATGCCGAAGGGGATGGGGCTAATACTTAAAAATTGAGGAAGCGATAAAGAGGGAGAGGATGAGGGGCGAATAAAAAGGGGTTTGAGGGAGGGGAAGAATATTGTGGTTCACTATATCATCTATATCTTGAACGCATAATTCACGTGAGTGTGAATTACATTTTAAAGGGATAAATCAAAAGACTCCAAGGATGAAATATGTTGGACCTTTGGAAATGTGAGGATGGTTGTGATGTTCGAGGTCAATGGTGAAGGTTGTTTTTATGAATGACCATAGCATAATTCTAACAGAGGACAAATGCCTTCATGTGATGATGTTATATAGACCCCTCACCTATTTGTCTCACATCTCTCTCATTGAGCATTTGTGAGCATTTCGAGTTCATGGGAGCTGCATTGAAGAGTTGTGATTTGAATTGAGCTTGAAGCTTGATTGGCAGTCCTTGTGGGCTACTTGTGGTGGATTTGGCATCTAGATTATGAGGCTACAACCCATTTACAATCTTGAAAGATTTCTTGACCTGATTCTTGTGCCCATTGTTTTTTGGACTCAATAGGTAATTTAGAGCCTTATTGTTTATGTATTTTGTTTCGGATATGTAGTGCACTTGGTGCCATTTTGCTATATTTACCCTTACATTGTATATACATCATAGTTACCAAATCCGACAAGATCTCGCACAAAATCCGGCGCATCCGGATCCAAATCCTGGGTTCTCAAAATTTAGTTGCTACATGAGGAAGGGAGAGCAATTTTGCATATTCTAATTTGTCAGTGTGTTTTTTGGGTTCACTCAATGCATAACTAGGTGAGTTTTTCCAACTATAGTTCTCAAGATACTTAGGAAAAACAAAAAAAGATCTCTGCAATCCAACCAAATAACAACCCACTATTTTATATGACACATTGTCCTAGCAATGAAAACGCTAAATAGCCTGGAATAGGAAGATGATGGATCTGAATCTTACCACACAATTTAAGGCCTAAAGTTCTTTATAAGGTCACCAATACAAAAATATAAGCTTTAGATACCACCCACCAGTCTATTGTTCATTATAAGGTCACCGATAGAGGGGAACAAATTTCATACTAAATGAAAAGTATTCAGATAACCCCGCACAAACATACCACAACACCCAACTCAATTTATCCATCGTCGTTTCATTGAAAAGCAGATAGGCATTACCCAGTATATAGATAAATGAAACACAATGCAGAATCCTCAATATAGTTATGTTAGACTCTACTCCAACTATCAATTTGAGGGTATAGTCCCAAGATCCTTTTATGCCATGAAAAATTCAATATCTTACAAAATTACCAAACCTAAGATCTCATTAGCCTAATAGAGATTTATGTAGTACCGTCAATATTACACCCTAAATTTGCTTTGAAACTATAAAAATGCATAGTGCGGTGGCGCTGATCTATATTGTATCTTCGTGGATTTGTGGCCCAACTATCTCGGCAATGTAAAGAATATCTCTGTCGAAACAAACATATACATGGGCGCCCTCACGAGACATTGACGTTGCATAACTACCAGAATTAATGACATATTTCTGCCACCATGTACATAATGATTTCTGTGATGTGTTCAAGGTTGTTGATTATATCAACGGTGGAGATTGCTTGTATGAATGACCATAGGCTCTTCCTCCTAGGGGCAATGCCTTTGGCATAAAACTACTTGTAATGAGAGGTATAAGACATATTTGCCATGCTTGTAATGTGAGAGCTTCAGGACAATGTGCTGAAGCTCATTGTAATCAAGTCTTATTCTGTTTGTGATGTTCCGTGCCTTCTTGTTTATTATTGGGTGTTTGTTTATTATTGAGTGATTTACATGCATTTATCAATTGAGGTCGTATTTTCCTGAGCTATTTTTGTCTTTTCATTTTGTCCGTGTTCAATGCTTTAAACAGAGCAGATTAGACACACACAATGTAAATATTGAAAAGATGTCAACAAAAACAGTACAAAGCATTTAGAAAATTGACTTTCAAGTCTTTGAATACAGAAGGATATGCATCACCAAGTGAGATTTTGGACATTTATAACATGAAGAGCACTTTGCGCAGCAATGGATATTCATTTTTACAGCCACTTAGAGCAGTATCAACAAAATATCCTTAACTAAAAAAACAGTCAAAAAATGGTTGGAACTTTCACTCTAAAATAAAATTATTAGAGTAATGCCTATTTGCATCAGCCAATAATAACATGGGAAAAACTAAAAGAATCCATCCTAAAAAATGATAACAATGATTTAATCCTGAAATATATCGAAACAAAATGAACAGTAAAAACTAAACTCAAATATTAAATTATTATGAGAAATTCAATAGTACTTGTTTTCTAAAATCTATTCAAAATCAAACAAATAACAGGATGCAGCAATAGATTTCAACCTAGAAAAGGAATTATAGAAATTAAATATTCCCATTTCCTCCAAAACTATGCCGTGCAAAAGGACATGTCCACATTTAAATGGGATAAAGGGACTGTGTAATTATCAAGCATTAAGTAGAAAGGGAACCAAACTATTGTACTTGCACTGCAAAATACTACTTTGTAACTTAACATGCAGCAAAATGTATGCATGTATCTTTTCATGAAGAAAAGAGGGTGTGTTTCCAAACTTAACATCATTGTCAATAGAAAGCAAACACTTTGAATATCAATCAAAATCTTCAACATGTAATATCCCACCTGGGATCAATAGAAAATATGCAAACAACCAACTCTCTAACACCCTAATTGACTGGAAATAGCAGAACTCCGTCAAAACTATTTATACCAATTGGGCAGATGACTCAATAAACCCAATAAGAGGGGTTTAATGGCCTCTCTCCACCAATTCACCAGATGATCCATAGTTCGCTGCCCATGAGACTTCAAACCAGTAATAAATCATGTATTAAATCATGTAATATTGAAGATTATGAATAAAAAAAAATAGCACTTACACTATACTGTGCAAATAAAACAAATAATACATCTGCTCAATAAAGTGAGCGAACAACAAAGCTAAGAGAGAACAAAAAATATTTGTTTTATTCAAAACTGTCTTCTTCTCCTTCTGTTGTGTTTTAAAACTGAAGGAGAGGATTACATTTATAAGAAGGAGCAGCTACAGTAATGAAAGAGATAACTGAAGAAGAACTCAGCTAGATCCTAAAATACAGGCATCAATTAAGACTGAAAGATGCTGCAGTTTATTAGGCAGCGAATGAAGCTGCAAACAAAAGAGAACAAAAACTTAACTGAAAGTAAACTAATCCTATGACTGAAGGAATTGCTCAGTCTACAATTTATTAACTGAAATAAAGAACTAGTTAAAGGAAACTGCAGAAGATGAGCTGCAGTGGTGGCGGTGGAACTGCAGAGGAACTGCAGTTTGAACATGCATCCTTCAGCTGCCCATGAGACTTCAAACCAGCAATAAATCATGTATTAAATCCAGTCACTTCACTCAGACATTAGAGGCACCCAATATGCATGGAAATTGATATAAAAATCGATGCTTGCACACCACATATTGACGCCAAGCTTATACCAGCAATGCTAACAGTTTACAGATCCAAAGAAGCTCAAACATGTATTAAAATATTTAGTATTTACTCCCAAACTAGTCGCTGTTAGGAAGGAAAGAACAGCAGCGTATTTTGAACCCAAAACTCAGACCAAACACATCAATGTGATCACTGTAGTTATTAGAATAATATCTATTAATTCGCTGGGCAAAATAAGATTTCGAACTTGTAACAAACAGTGAATATCCACTCTAATGAAGTCGCAGATTTTAGAGGCAGCAACAGCAGCTTAGATTCAACCATAACCAGTCAAAACACACCAAGGTTTAGCGCAAAACCTGTCTAAAAGAAGTCGCTGTTATACAGAATGGACCAGCAATCAATTTAGATGGAGTTCAGTTCCCTAAACACATGGAGTTAGTACCCAAACTTTGCCAAAACCAGTCACTGCAGTGGAAGTAACAATACCCAACAGCCAGCTCAACAAAATACATCCAAATCAGTCCACATACTAGTAAGAGAAGTCGCTACAGCAAGGGCATAATATCATGCAAAAGGTTGATCGATCCACACTACTAAATGCATGCAAATAGTCCACAATAAAACCAATAGAAATCGCTAGGGTTTGGAGGAATTATTCACCAAAAATCAATTTGCAAAACACTCACAAAACCAGCTGCTACAGTGACGCTACAGTGACGTCGCTACAGTAAAAGGCAGATTTTCACTTGCAAATTAAATCCAAATGCTTGCCAAAGCCAAAAACATGGATCTAGCAAATAATCACTTCAATTGATTTTCAATAACCAGCGTAAAAACAACCTCCCACGTAAGAGAGAAAAGCATCAATGGGCATGCATCCCAACTCCAAGCATGGAGTATCAAAATAAGTTCATCATAACATAATAATAATAATGACCCTAGCACTCCTTTTATAAGTAAGGAGGCACAAAATTCGAAAACCCTAGGAGAGGGAAAATATTAAATAAAAGCAGTTTGTTTTCCCTAGGTGTGGCGTCCCCTTTTCAAAGGGTGATTTTATCAATAAAAGCCACCTAAAATATTTATTTAATTAATTCCCCATTTAATTTTTATATTTTGAGAATTAAATTAAATAATCTTCATAATTAAATAATTATTGCTCCAGGCAATAATATTTAATTATTTAATAAAAATGTTCCCCTTGCACATCCCGAAGCCCACGGGGATGTATAGGCTAAGGGTCTTCAGAAATGGGGACATTACACAACATCTAATTCTATATTAAACAATGTTAATCTTTGAAATGCTAGTGTTTAAAAGATATCCACTTCTAACAATACATAATAGAAAAATATTTCCACATATGCGCTTCATTAATACAAGTATGGCTTGTAGAGATTGTATGAAGGCGACAATCATTGGAAGGTGGGGAATTCGGGACTTGGATGGAAATAAATCGATCAATACTAATTCATATTAGGCACAACCTTGAAATTCTAGAATAAGAATGGAAGAAATTTTCGATTCCTCGATGTTTTTGAAAGTTCATGAATGACCTTCCTTCCTACCAAAACATGGCTCTTGATTTCTAGATTAATAATGGAAGAAATTTTCGATTCCCGGTGTTTTACCCTTTCCAAAACATTGCTCTTAATTTGATTAAAAGATTCAAACCTTTCATCACGTAAGCTCTGGTCTGTTTTGATTTCTTATGTTTGTTGACCAAATTGATGATCCCCAATCCTCAGCACTGAATCTAACCATGGGGTTATTTTTATTGGGTGGGCTTCAGTGTTAAAAACCCACTGATCAAGAGGAATAATAGACGGTGGTGAGAAAAGGAGGTAAAAGTACTTCAAGTTTTCTGCAAGAAAAAGCTTTGCATCATGTCGTATTTTTCACCACTATACACCTACATAATGACACCATTGGAAGCATCAATACCTAACTAACATATTTAATTGGAATATGTAAAGAATATGAGACATAGTGAGCTCAATATTGTATTGGTGTGCTACATTTGTGCTTATGCTCAATAAAGAAATACGTGTTCATATTATATGCACCTCTACTTCCATGTTTTAAACTTACATCCCAGCATATGGTTTCTGTGTGTTGTTATGTTTGATAATACTGTATTTGAATAAATTTAATATTCAGCTGTATTCTATAATAAAAGAAAGTCAACCCATGAATATAAAGAATATTGCAAAAGACTTACAAGAATCAGACTTGATTTGGATTCAGCCAGACTGTTATGCCTGCCAACACAAACTTTGCAAAATACTCGGTTCCAAACAATAACAATTAAGACATTAAAAAAGTTTTAAGTTAACACACACTGCAAATTTTAAAGGTCTTAATCAAAATAATTTGTAATATGTTTTGAAATCTCCCTTCATGTTTGGAGCAAGGGCGTGTGATCAAAATAACAATGCTTTTAATCCTAGTCATATGAGGGAACCTTCTTTGGAGATGTGAAAAAATGATATTTTTTCCGTTATGAGTGATCCTTTGTTTGGCATTGGTTTGCATTAATTTGTGCATCTGATTTCAACAGAATGTTCCCATTGAAGGGAAGATGTTTTATTGAAGGACGGTTTGCTTCTTTAGGGGATCATATCCAGTTGGTGGTTGTCAATAGGAATTCAATATGATGGTTCAAAAGGTTAGCAAGTAGGCAGATTTAGACCACACCAAGGACAGAAGAGGTTCATATTAGGACAGCTGAATATCTGAAATTAAGTACAACCCAAGATGCAAGATAAGTTTCTACCAAACACTTAAACTAAACAACAAGTTGTCTTCTGTCGGGGGTGTGATCCCATTCCACCCGTTAGCTATGTATTTTATGTATGACTAATAGAAGACACTTTCAACAATAAAAAAATTAAACAGAAGTAACCTCGCTATCTGGAAAATTAAAACAAAGGCTACTTTAACACATGGCAAATCATGGGTGTTATAGATGGTTCAAAGATACACCAGAAAAAAACAAACATTCCATGAAGCATTTGATGATGGGGATACTTGAAGATCTCACAATAATATTTTTTCATTACAGATAATAAGCTCCCTTATTTACACAATATACAGACAGAAAATAAAGACTGGAAAGTAAAAATCACTGGATTAGACCGCCAAAATTACCAGAACATTGTCTTTGAAAAATGTGTTGTATTGTCATAAATTTGACAAAAAGGATCCGTGATTGAAATTGAAGGGAAAGAAGGTCCAGCTCTCCGTAGTAAGAGATAAAAAATGAAGCAAATTTGTAGCATCACTAATGCTAAACAACTTGCCTCATATACAAAAATGCACAATGACATTGAATATTGTGTCAAAACAATTATCTCAAACTGTTTGAAGATTTGGTAGTTAGACGCTTATGGAGAGAGAGTGAATAAATATTTTGAAGCAGAAAGAAGCATGCAAAATGTTTTTCCAGCACATCACAAAGACTTTGTTGCCAAGGTTCCTCCCCCCGCCCCCATACCCTGCCTGATACGTATCCGGTACGGATACGTCGAGAATGCACGGTACGGATATGTGATGGGCATTCCAGGTTTTCCCCGGTATGTCCGGACATACTTGTGACATACCCTGGAAGAACCCGGACGTACCCACGGTGAATCCAAGCTTAAATACACCTTTTAAGGCATTAAAACACTTTTTTTCTTTACTTAGTCAATGCAAAAAAACGAACCCTGACATTTAAATGAATAAAATATTTAACCCTAAACACTTCAAAAAGCTATAAAAAGCACGCAAGAATTTGATTATGAGGAAAATCTAGATAATATATTCTAGATTTGTTTGTATTCATGTTGACATGATATTCCTATATCATATGTATAGCAGCCACATGATCAATGAAATGTAAAATCTTAAGTATATTGTATGTTTTGAAAATTTGAACATTGATCCTAGTATATTTTTCAACTTTTGTTTGTATTCATGCTGATGTGATATTCGTATATCATATGTATGGCAGCGACATGATCAATGAAAATGTAAAGTCTTGAGTATATTGAATTTTTTGAACATTGATTCAAGTTTTGTATTATTGTTTCAGTTTTTATGGACTGAAAAGTGAGTAAAATGAGATATATGTGTGTGTGTGTGTATTTTATTTTTTAATACATATGTACAAACAAATCCAAGACGTATCGTACCCAGGGTTTTTTAAAATTGATGTATCCGCATATCGAACCCATACCCGAACCCGTACCCATATCGTGGCAACATAGTACAAAGACAAAAAAACATGTTACCGCTTTAACATGGGGAACACGATATCAATGGAGGTGAGAAGAAGATGATTTGGGAAGCTTGATGGGAGTAATGGCGGATATATGCATCATGTCAAGAAGATGGTCAAAAATAGAAATGGAAAATATCAAATAGGAGGAAGGATAACTGGAATTTCCGAATTATAATTTTGTTAGGAAATGGAGCATGAGCCCATGTATGTTGAAGACAAATAGGATTCCTACATTGACAAAAGGTCAAATATATAATAAAGAAATTATATAAATATCAAAGAGTGCCCAAAAAAGGTCAATGGCACTCAAAGGTATATCCAGTTAAAATAGGGCATTACAGGGGTAGAAATGAACCCTAGAAGCTGAAGAAGTGCCAGATTAAAGCTAGAACACTTGAACAATCTAAAGCGTGACAAGAGAAGTGAGACCAAGGAAGGTAAACCCTAGCAATAAAATAAACTACAAATATAAATAGTCAATTGCAGGGCCAGATCTGATAAGGGAAAAATAAGGTTTTACTCATAACGTAGAATATTTAGAGGGCATATGCCATGTTGATTCTAGAAAATGCAAACATATGATAGGCAGAAAGGATCTCTGTCCCAAAATTTTAGGGAAATGAAGGTAATAGAAATATAGAAATTGTCAACTTAGTGATGACTGGATGCAGGAGATAAAGGTTTTTCTGATGCTACCAGGCATATTGGAAAGCAACCAACAAGATGTTCTTTTTTTCTCAAGATAGATTAAAATTTGATTAATTGGAAATTTCAAAGGGGTTTGCAAATAAAGATAATAAAAACTTGGTGTATAAACTGATTGAATCTCTTTAGCTTCTGAAACATGCCCCTTGAGCTTGGTATATAACAGTGTTCCACGGAGTCTCGGAATGGGGGATGGGGGACGGGTCTCGCGAGATAGGGGAACCAAGGGCCTAGGTTTGGGGACAGCGGCGGGCGGTAAAATGGTGGTGCAAATATATATAGTACTTGAAAAATTAGTTATAAAAAAATGTATAAGGAACAACAAATGAAACTTTAAAATACTAAACACATTGCATTGAATAGTGAAAATGCCAAATATCAATATATTAATATTTATATTCAAAATGAAAATAAAGTTGGCCAATGGCTCAATGCACTGAAGATTTGGCACTTGCTCTAACTCTTGTTATTACTTGTTGCTAATGTTGTCCCTCTTCCTTGCTAATGCTCTCATTCTTGCTTGCTAATGGTATTGCTCTCACTCTTGTTCACTAATTCTTTCACTCTTGCTTTGATTTTTTTATTGTGCTTTGGAGTGAGGGTGTAACTCTTATTTATAGTTTGTTTTGGAGTCCAACTTTTAAACCAAATTGAATTATGAAAAAAATCCCTTTGAAGCAGCTTATGCCACCGGGGTCGCCTAAGAGTCCTGGGGATGACTTGAGAGACTTCTAGAGTCTCCGGGTGTCCTAGGGGCCCGTGAGTCCCCAAAAATGTGGATGTCTCGAAACATCCTCTTTTGAGGGAAACGTTTTGGGGACGTCCCCAAGGTGTTGGTGGTGGTGGCGGGGACGTCCCCTAGAGTCTCCGAGTCTCCGGGATGGCAGATTCTTGGGGGACGTGTCTTTGTGGAACATTCGTATTTAATAAAAAGACCAGTATTAAAGATCTTAGGGATTCAAGCTGAGAAACTCATATCCAACTTCTATGTCAAACTCAAAAATGAACATCTTCGTATGTTGCCTGGATATGTCGATCATCTAATAGCAACACAAGACAAAAAAAAACTTGGAGAAGAAAAAGTAAACCTCAATAAGACATTCAAAATGGCCAATATATAGCTGCTGCACTATAGCCTAAGCAATGAAATCTGGCAAGAAAACATTTCTCACTGTATGTATGCTGCAGAGCTGCTTGAAATGTTAATATGAAAATCCACAATCCTTGCTATACACACCTAAGTGTTCAAATCTGGCTAATATTTTCCTAAAACGAAAAGTAAACAAGGTGTTAATGAAAAGCAGTATAGTCAGCTTGTTTGGTAATTTGATTTGCTTGATAATCGCCAAGCCAGATATCAGCTCTGAAGCCAGAATAGTGTTATACTAGTTTTGTGCTGCCACCTTGCGCACAGTTTGAATAGTGTGTGCATAGAATTTGCATTCTATGCACATGGTTAAGTTTACAAGTTTAGTGAATTTGTTTCACACACAATGAGATTAACAAGAGATAATCATACCTCTTTCTTCTTTATGGTAATTTAGCTAACAATTTTCTTGCAATCCTAATGCACAACAGGTGCCTTTGATATTTAGAAAAAGTTGGATTGTTGCTTTCCATATGTGCCATTTGGGTTCAAAATGATAGAGTCATGAAAAAATCTGTTGATAAGACTTATCATCAGAATTCATCTCAAAACTATCCACAGATGTATGTATTCCTCACTATGGGAACTCATTCCAGCATCTCCTATGTGTTAAAGGACAGTTATATGCTTTTAACTCTCTTTTGTGTGAAGTGTTCATGTCTAGTTATCTTGTTTCAAAGTTTAACATAAAATACATGCCTCTTACAAAAGAAAATTGGATTCCAGCCTATGAAAATATCACACAACCAATATCTATTTCCAATATCTGCAAATAAATAAGGATAAGAATTCAAGAATGCTTGATAACATACATCTCACGGTTTAAAATAAAATCCATGCCTCTTACAAAAGAAAATTGGATTCCAGCCTATGAAAATATCACACAACCAATATCTGTTTCCAATATCTGCAAATAAATAAGGATAAGAATTCAAGAATGCTTGATAACATACATCTCTAAGTCCCACATAGCCAGAATCGATCCGAGATTGCTTTTCAAATACTTGAAATATATTCCACCCCCACTCTCAATATGTTTCATCTCCAGTAATCCTCCAAAGGTACATGAGTGACTCAACGGTTTCCGGCCTCAAGATGTTCCATGATGTACCAACAACCATGTCCTACAGCAAAAACATTGTGCAAGTTTATTTCAAATATGAGGTTTTTGAAAGAATAATCATATAAATTACCATCAAAAGTTTTTCCATTAGTGAAAGTAAATACACAAAGAAAAACAAAAGGTTGTGGAGCAAAACAAACATATTATACACTATGAAAGCCAGGAAACGGCTAGGGGGACACATTTCAACCCAGAAACATTTCCAAAATGTGAAATGTGGGGGGAAATGCCACCAAACGTTGCCACCACTTTTCCGAATTTTTAAGCATCTTAACTTTTTTAAAAATAACAAATAACGTCATTTAATGAACCTAAACCTAATCTACCTACCTAGACTTGCTAAAGACACTTCCTAAAAGCTATATAATGACATTTTGGCTCCATTCTAAATCACACTCTCATTTTCTCTTGCTACATTCAGTTTTCACTAAACTAACATTTAGCATTGTATATGTGAATCATTGAAATTGTAACCATGTTGAATGATGACTCTTTAGAAGTTCAAATTTCAATGAATACAAAATATTTTGAGTGCTTTATCAATCATCTCTCATGGTCTATAATTATGGTCTCTCGTACCCAGACACGTCCCAAGTGGTGGGGGACGCGTCTCCTATGAAAATTGCATTACATGGATAATTATATGTCGATTTTGGATGCTAACTCATTTTATGACAGGGATGTACATGGCATATGATGCCAATATGCTTGATTTTCTTATGGTATCGATGTGATGATTATGACTAGATTTTGAGATCTTGCAGGATGGGATATATATTTGTCATAGATGCATTATCGTGTTCCCCTCTTGTTACACTATTGGTGGATCATAGTTTGATTATTCACTAGATAGTTGTTGATCATATGTAGATTATCATTGAGATATTGCTTACATTGTTGTCGTATTTGTTAGCTATTATTGGGCAGGTATAATGTTTAACTTGAGTGTGCAGATGACAGGTTTCATCACGTGAGAAACGTGGGACTCAGGCAGGGGATGTCTCGAACCAGCACAATGGGCCCTAAGAGGCCAAAGTTCTAAAGGGAATACGAGGATCTACGGAAACTGCAGAGTCTATGGAATCTACAAAATCTTCAAACAGCAATAGAAAATAAAATGTAGCAGATTTAAAGGATGCAAAACAGGGGAAAAGAGAAGCTACAAAAATTTATAACAACAAAATAAGATAAAACACATGGCTGCAAATAACACAGATCTGGGCATCAAATTGCTTCAGCAATACATATAAATATTCACCAATAATGAACAGCAGCTACAGCTGCACACAAAACATTCATTCATACAATAACAACTGAGAAATGAAGTTTTTCTATCAGCAAAAATCCAGACTTGAGCTGGAACTGCGCACTTTTCTCCTTCTTCCAAATCTGGTTTTTCTCCTTCTTCTGTCTTCTTCTTCCTGCTTCTTGCTCTTCTTACAATTTTACAATAAAACATGATGCATTAATAATAAACACCTACACAAAAGACTTGCCTTGCAAGTCAACACAAAATCTCTGACAAGAGATAATCAGGGAGAATGTTTCAACAAAAAGTAAATGTGCAGCAGTCATAATTAATTACAAATCAGATATGTCAGTGAGATAATATCTGGGAAAAGATAGAGATTAATTGCACAATAAATTCTGACTTGAATTTCCAACAAGTTCCTTCCTAGTTTATTTTTCTATAGGTCACCTTTCTTGACCTTGGTCTTGTTGTGGATTATTTAAACCCCCTTGTGATGTTGTATTATTATTACCTTCTTATCTTATTGGTTTTTTTAACCCCTCTTACTATGGCATTGTTATTAATAATTCTAATCCTCTTTTCTATTAGCTTTGACCTTGAGTTTAACTCTAACCCCTTGGCTTTTATGCAAATTTGGTTATGTCTTGCTTTAGTCTTCCTAATGGAGGATTTGGGACACCTAATCATGGATTAGGTGAGCCCAACAACCTCTCCTAAATGCCATCTTTTCCCCAAACTCGGATTTGGGAAAAAGGTGACATTTAGGAGGTGTATAAGGCAAGTTATGGACTAAATTTTCCTTGGAAAGAGCCCCTAGGCCCTATACCTAGGGGTGGGTGGGCTCCTTCCAAGGAAAATTGAGCCCATTTGGCCATTTTGCCCCTTTTTCCTCCCTCATCTTTTATGAAAATTTCTTGATTATGTGAATGGTGTTGGGATTCTCCATGATTGCTTGGATATTTCTTTTCTTATCTTTTAATTTGGGGTTTTGGGGTGCAAATTTTGGAGATTTTGGATTGGTTGAAACATAGGTGGAGGGTGACACTTGTCACCCTCCCATTTGGTCCTTTGGGTTGCTATTTTTCTATATCATCCCCTCTTGTGGAAGGGATTGGGGTTACTTGCTTCATTTTTTTCTTGCTTTGGGTTTACTTTTGGGAGCTTGCAAGGAGAAGGAAGTGGATTATGGAAGCTTGGATTGGAACACTTGCTTAATCTTGAGGTAGGATCTTACCTCAAATTTGTTCTTGTTTGAAATGGTTAAAATTGTGTTGTGTGGATTGGAATTGGTTGTTCAATTTTCTTGTCTTTTGTTTTCCCATCCAATCTTGCATGGATTGGATTTTGGGCATGTGTGGGAAGAGGGAAGAATCCCCTTTTTACTCACCCTCATGCTTGATGGACAAGCTTGAGGGGACTATGGTTTACCCCTTCATTTGGTTTGAAGGGCATGGAGGGATAAGGGGAGAATTTATGGAGAGATAAGGAGAGTATTATGATATCTCATGGAGAGATAAAGAGATGATGGCTTACTATGTTTAATTTGGGTTCTAAATTTGGCAATTTATGGGATATCTTATCCCCTCTTCCCTCATTGAGAAGTTTGGTGCTTCTCAAGTCTTTGATTGGTTATGTTGCTTGTTTTTGGGGTGTTACTCCTAAGTATTATATCCTTGATTGTGTTTTGGTGACCTTTTTCTACTGCTGGTTTGAGGCATGCCCCTCCCTCTTTCCCATGGGCTTGGAGGGAGGCTAGCATGTCCTTTTGGTCCACCTTAAGGCATGTAATGATGCCTATAGGTTGGGAGGTAAACAAGATGGTTTCTCATGGGTTTTGGAGTTACTTTTGGATGGCATGGAACTTGAAAGAAGGGTCTTTAAAATTGTAAAAGTTGCAAATTTTTGTTTTGTGCATTTGGAGTTGCAGGTTGCAAAATCTACCTTTAAAGGAGTTGTAATTTTTGGACAATTTTGACATGTTGTCTCCACATTAAGTGGAGGGCTTTTGTACTTGTATGTTGTTTAAATGTTGCAAACTTATTGCATTTTTTCCAAAGGAATTATTCATTGAATGGCATGGAACTTGAAAGAAAGGTCTTTAAAATTGTAAAAGTTGCAAATTTTTGTTTTGTGCCTTTTGAGCTACGGTTGCAAAATCTTCCTTTAAAGGAGTTGTAATTTTTGGACAATTTTGACATGTTGTCTCCACATTAAGTGGAGGGATTTTGTACTTGTATGTTGTTTAAATGTTGCAACTTATTGCATTTTTTCCAAAGGAATTATTCATTTAATTTTAAAGGCTAATTTATTGTATAAATCATTTTTTTCTTCTTAGAATGTCTTATTCAAAGTGAAAGAAATCATCTTTTGGGTAGAATAAAATTGGAATGGGTTGGAAAAATCTGAAATCTGATAACTGTTGCATTTAGATTCCTCCTTCATGAAATCATACAACTATTGAATAGTTATTATATAATTTTCAAATAGTCGATTTCCCCTGAATTGAAACTGTTGTATTTAAAGTCATATCTTGTTGTTCCGAATAGTAGAAAATGAGGTTCTTGTTTTATTTGCAAAGCTATAGTTTCATGTTATTTTCATCTTAATAGTGAAAATCTTCTTGAGTTTATATATCTTGACACTCGCTCAAATATCACAAAAAAATCTCATATTAAGAACAGTTGTGAATAAAACTCTCTATCAGGAAAATTATATCGTTTCTATTTGAAAATTATATACGGGTTTATAAATGTTTTAAAATAAATAAGTTAAAGAACTTATTGTAAATCTAGAATTAAATAAGTTAAGCGGGCCTACCAAAAAAAAAAAGCAACAATTTGCACTTGATTTGAACTTTCAGAGGCATGATTGCAATAGCACTTAAATGAGATTGGGGAAAAAAGAAAAAAAAAAGTATATAATCATCAGCGAGAGAAGGCATCATTCATGGAACAAAATTTGTATACTAAAAAATAAAACCACCTCTCCACCACTCAACCTCAAGTAGACCAATCTCTATCGCAGAGAAAACCCACCAATCTTAGGACTGATCCTAGTAATCCACATACTATTGACCAAATTAGAGTGTATAAAAAAGGCATTACATAGATTCATCACTTGGAATGCCTTTCACTGCAAATGTAAGCATTGAATCCTAAAGCCTCAATTAAGTGAGGAAAAACCACTACTAGACGGTCATCCATAGTGTGGAAAAATATATAAGAGATCCTAAATACAGAGAACATGGCCTATTTGATATCAAGGAGAGGTCATCAAAGGCCAACCCATGCTTAAAGGTGAACCACACATAATGTGCCTAAATTGACACAGGAGAGTCAATATAGGATAGAGCAATGATGCCATATTAATGGATGGAATATGAATATACCCAAGAGAGCCATTTTCATCATCACACCATGGCTTCCTCTAGTATGCATTAGTGACTTGCACTGTAACAGGTCTCCTATATTTTTCTATGTTAGAATGGAGAGCAACTGGGCTTATGGGAAGTTCTTTTGGTGAAACAAATCAAGCCCAAAACCAGCAACATACAATAGGAAGGGGAGACTCTTTTTGGAAAGGTTTATAACTTGTCTTTTCATTACATAGTGTTGTTGTTCCATGTTGGAAAAATAACCAGTGTAGAGAGAAACAATCACAGTGAAAGCAATAAGAAATAAATAGATCTAAAACACATACACAAATATTACGTGGAAAACCTGGTAATCTACCAAGGAAAAAAACCAGGGGCAAAGGTCTCTCAAGTATTTTATTACTCAGAATAAATCCTATGTTACATCAATGGCAGTTACCACACACTAGCTCTACAATCTTGTACAATCGTACAACTTTACAATCCATGAATTCTTTCTATACAAACTGCGTGTAATACAAACCGCGTGTATCACAAACCGCATGTCGTACTGTACGGACTCCCCAAAAACATGTTGTATACTGGTCAACCTCCAACCTACTAGCTTGGTCACTACCTACTCACTCAATGTTGACTTCACATACCAACATTCTATTATTATGTTATTCACAATAAAATGTCAGTCATGAAATAAGGTAACTTTCTTATAAATATATAGTCTTGATATAAAATTCCTTACATGAGGTCTCCATGTGCCTAAACTAAAGGAAATAAGGTAACCCCGATAAATTTCATTATGATCATGACATACTCCATGTCTCAACTTCTCTAACTTTTAATCGTTCTTACAATTTTTCTGATTTCCATTACATACGTGAATAAGTATGGCACACCCTATGAATAATATGAAAACACTAGAAGGAAATGAAGCTAAGATGATTCAAATTTTATCATAAATCGTCTGCCAGCATCACAATATACATGAACTTTTCCACCTTACAGCTTCTTGAGTGTGCAGAAACTAGATTTATATTTGTAGTGAAGGTCTATTCAACCTTTTCCCAATCACTTCAAAATATGGTGTTTTCCATTAAGTCGCAAAGATTGGAGGGTTCTCTTGGGATTGGTGGAGAGGAAAGGAACCCGTCATTGGTTCTTTTCTAATGAGTTTTGGAGGCAGCTAGGGATTACCACAACCATAACGAGTCCAAGAATAGGCCTAAAAATATTATGTTGAATGAAAATTCCCTGCTGTCATGGACACGGTATGAAAACTTGATCTCTATCATACTTGTATTCATTTAATTGAATTTCCACTTGACCCGAGAATAGTTTAATAGGAAACTAAAACAAGTTACTAGGCCACGAAAAACTTCAATTTTGCCCCACTGAAAATTTTGATGGATCACAAAATGATGGCAACTATGAGCTTTCTTTGGAGGTGATGCAAAAGAATGTGCAGTTGATTCTAGAAGACTTCATCCACATATCTTTCGTCCATGCTCATCATAGTTGTAAGGTGACATGAATCGAGGTGCCAATTTTGAATGCTAGATTCTAGATTATTTAA
The DNA here is from genome assembly GCA_018340775.1 of Taxus wallichiana var. yunnanensis. Classification (NCBI taxonomy): domain Eukaryota; kingdom Viridiplantae; phylum Streptophyta; class Pinopsida; order Cupressales; family Taxaceae; genus Taxus; species Taxus wallichiana. Next base: position 435,602,578 of record CM031242.1, on the reverse strand, counting down.
CTTTTTACTCTCCAATCGTAATCTTTATTATTGACAAATCATTTACATTTTGCATTGCCTTCTTTAGGATTTTATTGTATCACAATATCTAAATTTTAGATCTCGAGTTCATTATATGAAATGTCCCACTTCCTAAGATCACGTCGAAGACCCTCAGCCATTTTGTCTTCTTGACGGCTAAGGAATAAACTTAAAGGGGGACTTATAATAGTTTATCATAAAGTGTAAAAACTAAAAGAAAATATTATAAAGAACTTACAATAAAATATTATGAACTTAATAATAAAATAAAAAATCGAAAAATATAAAAAGCCAAAAAGGCTTTTAGCAATAGTTATTTATTCTTAAAAGGGAAAATGTGACTTTCCTAGGAGGAAAAATTAAGTGGGGGAAAACATTAAATAAGGGGAAAATTCTGATTGGGTGTGAGAGTGACCATTTGGGCCCTATTCTCCTATTTAAGCAAGAGTTGACTTTCTTGGAGAGGCATCACTTGCTTATCTCTAATTTTTTATTTGTATGTTGAGCATTTTTGCTTGCATCTTCACTCTTGAGGGCGAAAACTCTCCATGAGATCTAGAGAATGACGAAAACCCTTCCTCTAGTTGTGAGGATTCTCCACCTTGGAGTTTCCATTGAGAATCATTGGTTGCAGAATATTTTCCGACAGTTAGAGGACAATAAAGTTGCAGATTTTTATCAAGGGTTTGAAGAGAAAAACGCTATTATTTTCTATGCCCTATTTCCAGGTGGAGCAGGCACCTAAGGCGCTGATCTAGGTTGTTTAGGGGTTGTTTTGGGACATTTTCAGTTGCAGATTATCCTGCTGATTTTTATAAATCAGAATCTCCATTTTTAGAATTTTTAGAGCTGAGGAAGCCATTTTACAGCTGTGTTTGAGCAGCCATCTGCAGAACTTTATAAAAATAATTTCAGGCATGTTTTGGAGCTCAAATCCGGTATTTTCTTCATGATTCATCTTTATAAAATTTGCTGATTTGTTGGGTTGAAAGTTTCAGTGGGTTTCTATCATTTTTGGTGCATTTTCTTACCCAGCCCTAGTCGCATTTTCCTTATTTAATTCAGATCTGCATATTATCCTTTGATATAATTTCTATAAATTGCATCTTGTGGATGGGATTTGACTAAAATCCCTTTGGGGCTGCAAAGTGTCCTTTTGGGAACATTACATTATGTGATTCTTGCCACATAAAATTCAGCACGTGGGATTCAGATTAGGATCGATGATTGTGATAATATTAACATATTTTAAATCCTTTGCATTTCTATGTGAATTCCCCATTGAATTAAAGTCAAGATTACACAGGTTTGAGGGTGCAGAATTACGTAGGGTATGAACAGGAAGTGTATCAGTATGGGGGTGTGGATGTGTGTTTGTATGCATATTAATGTGTGAAAATCAAAATACATTTATACGTATGGATATATAATATATTTTTATGTAAACACACATGCATACAGATATGCACAGACATATAGGCATGTATCTCTGTAGATGTACATTTGCATGGAGACATTCAAATATATACGGATGTAGGAAAGACAAAAAAATGTAGTTTCTATTTAAATTCCATCAGAAAATTAGTCTATAGGATGCAATGATAGCACTTAACACTGCCACCTCTGTACACCCCTATATTGACGTGTTTGCAGTCTTTTGGTAACAGTATTTATTATTAGATCATCCATTGGGGCTGTATGGTGGTTGCTGATTATTCCACAAACTCTTGTTGCTATAGGATCTCCTGATTATTTTTTCCCTCTTGTACCCACCCAGTGGTTTTTGTTGCTTGCATTAGCCTGATGTTATTTCTTGGTTCATAAGACTGAAATTTTATGTTCACTTCTTTTGGGAAATCTCTTTGCTTATTTTGTTTCCAATCTGTCTTTCTTGAATTTTCTTATTCTTTTTTATGTGGATGCTTGCTTATTTATACACCTTGCTGGTGGTATCCTGAGCAGGTAACTATGACCATGATGCTTTGTTTCTGACATTAATAAGAAAAACACATTCCAAAAAAATAGAACCAAGTTTTCTATATGAGAAGTACCTCCTTTGAAAGGCAAAGATACATTGATAATTTATCTGATTCATCATGAGATGCTCCAAGAGCAAACATACCAGGAACAAAGCATGCTAGTTCGTCCATCTGCGTGTGTTTGAAGTTAACTGAATGCCAGAAATAACTAAGTTCATATATTGTAGTTTGAAGAGTAAATGGTTGTCACTGCAATCTCACCTTATCTATCAGCGCACTACCAAAACGCTCTGCAATATAAGTGAAAGAAGATGGACTTGACTTTCTAATCAAGTTCTTTAATCCTTCCATAGACTTTTCCCACATCTCTCTGCCAAATTTTGAACAATTTATTTTAGAGCACACTGAAGCACAAAGTCTAAAATTGTATCTAGCAAAGTTTGATAGGCTTTGCAGTGCCAAATAAAAATAATAATTCCACGCATTTATTGGCATATACAGTGAGAAATAATACTCAAGATCACTCTCTATTGACATGTATCTATGCAAAAATTACAAAGAGAAACAGCAACCTGTAAGGCTTCTGCGCATCAGTTTTGTTGCCTTGTATCCACACCTTTAGCAAGTATTCATAAAAGCTGTAGTGCAGCAAGAGGGACACTGGTTAAAATATGTTTAGTATCTACTATTCAGCTCTTTACTGAAATCAAATTCTATGCTAAGATGAGATATGAAAACTAATATGACCTATAAGAGATGAGGAACAAAGTTAAAGCACTCAAGAAATATAAATACAATCTCAGAAATAAAACATATTGTGACTTCAAACCTCCAGAATCTTCTTGTGAGTATTAATACAATAAAGGTGGTTAGCTGGCATGACAGATGAGTTTGTCCCTTGGTTAAAAATATTTGTAACAATACATTAAAGAATGCAGGAACATAAGTTAAGCTAAATTCAAAACTCAAAACATTCAACATGTATTTAGAAATATAAGGCAATCCAGTGTTTGCATATACATTTCCAGAATGAATTTTAAATGTAAAAACTTACAGAGTCATATATGATTGAATACATTTGAGATCCTTCTAATTCTAAATATATACCAATATTCCCGTAAAAGCTAGTTAAAGTGATTACCTTTAGCAAACTAAAAGATCTAATTCTTCAACATGTTTGCATTTGCTGTTTTTTGAGCTTATAGTGGGAGATTAATGTGTTAAATCAAAAAAATGGGTAAGTCCAGCAAATATAATATAGGTTCAAATTGTTCCTACTACATGGGTCCTTTTTTTTCTCGTATTCTTTTTACAATTTGCAGTAGCATGCTTGTTTATATTGTATCCCCATGTGAGGAGGTTTGACAGACATGTAAGTTAAGAAAAACATTAGCACCTCTATATGTGAATAGCATGTGTAGATTTTTAACTCCTGTATTTTGCCAATGTTCATTTATGTAAAATACTTTGCTCTCCATCACGAGAGGTATACTAAAGACAGTAGTATCTAGGTTTTGCAGATGAACCCAAACAAATTCATGTGAAAATGCAGGCAAGTTAACTGATGGAAAAAGTAAATCTAAAATTATACTGGTGCTTTAGTACTGTGGTCATCTTTCATGTTTGGGCTCATAGTTTTACACTCTCATATGCATTGCATTTGTCACTTCATTACGGCCCTTGCATTTTTTTGTGATTCAAACCATCTTTTGAATAGCATTGCAGTCAGCACTCACAGCTTCTCAAATTATTATGTAGAATTCCACCGCAATCTTATGTCTCATATCAACGATCATTGTCTTCTAGGAACTGGCCCTTGGCCACCCTCTGCAAGAATCACCTTGCACATTAACTTGCCTTTATGTAAATACCATGTGAGATTTTTAACTGTGTATTTAACCAATGTGATCTGATGTATAATACTTCGCTCTCCGTAACACAAGACATACTAAAGACAGTAGTAGTATTTAGGTTTTGCAGAGGTCTTGGAAGGCATTCATAGTATATATCAGTTACAAACCTAAACAAATTCATGTGAAAATGCAGAAAGCATTCATAGTATATATCGTTCAAAATCTAAACAAATTCAAGCAAAAATGCAGGCAAGTTAACTGATGGAAAAAGAATTTTAATATTATACTAGTGCTTAGTATCGTGGTTATCTTTCATGCTTGGGCTCGTCAAACCTAAGTTTTACAGTCTTATATGCATTGCATTTGTTCTTCATTACGATCCTTGCATTTTATTGTGATACAAACCATCTTTCAAATAGCACTGCAGTCAGCATTCACAGTGTCTCAAATGATTATGCAGAGTTCACCGCAATCTTATGTGTCATATCAACAATCATTGTCTTGTAGCAGCTGGCCCTTGGCCACCCTCTACAAGAATAGCCTTGCCTGTAAAATTGTCGCTTTCCACTAGACAGATGATTATTAGCTCAGACCAGCTAGAGATCACAATCCTTTGTAAGACATCTGATTGCACTTCACATTGGCCTCCTCTTTTAACCAGGTGATCTTATATGATTAGTTCATTTCCTTCATGTAATTGGGATAGGCATAACAATATAAGACCACCCTTCCTTTCTTTATCCCCTGAGGTAGCCTCAAACCTAGACCTAGATCCTCACATTCCTTGCCCTTTCACATTGATCATCCTTGCATCATCCATTTCTCCGCCCCTTATCACGGTTCCTCCATCCTACTCTCTAGATCAAAGATTTTTAGATGTCTTGTCATCTCTACTCTGCTCCTACCTTGTTTGTTTTGTAGGTGTGTAACTCATTTTCCATCAAGAAGATAAACTTAGAGATCAACTATTTGTGGCATGTTGAAGATCGTTTCTACAAAGTTTTGTGCACCCTCAACTATTAGTGGCATGTTGAAGACTATGTTTCTACAAATCTTCATACCCTCAACTATTTGTGGCATGTTGAATACTATGTTTCTACAGCCTATTTCGTCTTTCGTATAATAATCCAAGAGGATTCTCCAAAGGAAGCTCCAGTGGTACTGCCAAGCCGATTCTCATGGCTTACGATAATTGCAGATCCTATTCAAAGGTTTGCAGTACTTCAAAACCACATCCAGAGATTCGCTGTACCTCCAAGATCATCAATGCATCTCCACCAGATGTTGCACACATCTACAATGGCACATCACAATTTAGGCAGAGCAACCGTGGCGTCATCCATGTGTGTGCTAAAATTTATGTGGTATCCACCTGTAGTCACTAAATCATGCACTATGTACATCTAGCCTCTAAATACTTCATTTATATCCATGATTCCTAAGCAATAGAATTACTCATTAACAAACCCTTAATTTTCTTTGAAATTTGCTTTTATCCTTTTTCATTTTTATAGCTTGTTTCTGATTTGCAACTTACGGTTTGTCATACCATCCGACATCATTTTCAGCTCTGATTCCACCGTTTATCTTTCTCGGAACCTGTACAGACCACCCATTAGGGACAAGAGCACCCGGGAGCTACTCTCCCCTTTGGGCGCTTTTGTCCACTTTCTCTTTTGCTGATTTTCGGATATTACTTCTTTCATGTCCTTGTTTACTACCCTAGGTCAGCGTTTCACTTGTAAATGACGAAACTTAAGCGAAGGAATCATATATATACATGTCTTATTTAACCTCATTAAGGAGGGCAAGCATTTCAAGAGCACATACTATTACAAGGAGCCAATATTTTCTATCTACTACATCAAGGACTGTATTTTGGGACTGCATACTTCACTGCATAGGAGGGTTTATTTTGAATTCCATACCACATATTTTTGCATTGGGACAAATTAATTTAGCCCGCTTCTTTCTGCGATGGCACTAGGGCATCCTAGCTCAAATGTAGCACTCGGTGACAATCACATTGGGTGACCGCCACCTCATCCGACTCAAGCATATGCATATTTTTATTCATCTAATGTGCACTTGAGTATTGTGCAGGTAACTAGGGTTTCTTTTATAGGTACAAGTGCGATAAAGCGAAGTGCAAAGAACCTAACGTGACCTACAACAAAACTAAAGGCGACAAGAAGCGACATAGGAAGAACCAAAATCGCAACTATCCTACAGAGCATAGTGAGCATACTGCGCAGTACTTGCCAAGTTGGCAAGTACTCGCCAAAATTTCACCACACAATGAATACTCACTATGAAAAATCACCGAGTATATTCATCAAATATTGGCGAATATTCACCGATCTTGACAAATATTCGCCAATATTCGGCAAGTCCATGTCAAAAACTTGCCAGACGCAGGATATACACTAAACATGCCAAAAACGACGAAAATATGTTGAAAATACACTTCAATTTCTCTTTTTAAGGGAACACACCCCTTCATTTTTTATCACACAGCCATTGAGCATGCATTGCATGAGTTGAAGGGATTTTATAGCGAATTCGAAGAGCAAATTTGAAGAATTTCATTTGGAGGTAAGTTTTTTTTTTCGCAAATTCTTTTATTGTATTACTATTTATAAATTCATATTGCATCCGAATATGATTTGCAATGTAAAATGCATTCAAATTTCAGCCATTGAGCATCATTTGCATGAGTTAAGGGATTTTATAGCGAATTTGAAGAAATTCCATTTGCAGGTAAGTTTTTTTTTTCTTTTCACAAATTCGTTCTATATTATTTAAATTTTATATACTCATATTGACTTGAATACGATTTGACATTTGTAATTTTAAATGCATTCAATTTAATTGTGAATGATTTTAAATTTTAAAATTTTAATAGTTATTTATTAATTTATTCATGTTTGTTATCGTCGTTAATGAATGAAATTGTCAGAATGTATTGTTGTAATTTTATAAATGTTATTTTAATTTCTTTTTTAGAATGTATTCTTGTTCGTAGGATTTACATTTTTAAATTTGAAATTACGATTAAATAGGGTTATAAAGCCACTTTTTTAATTTTATATTTTTAATTAAATTTACATTTTTAATTTTTTGGCATCTTTTGCTATTATTTATTTTTACATTGAGAGTTTGAGTTGTTGCTTCAACTTATGCTTTTGAGAATGAAAACCCTCCATTACAATCAAATTTGGGGATGAAAACCCTCCAATCTTGAATGGTTGCTTTTGTGCATCCAATCAAAGTTTTACCACTTTTAGTTAGGGCATCATCAGATCTACATATCTCAACTAGGGCATCACTTTTGAGGATTGTCGTCACTTCTTTCAATTTGTGGGGTCGTCATTCGGTATATTTCAATCTATCTAGGATGCCATTGGTCAGAAAATTGATGTATACATCCAGCTGGTATTTTTCTCATTTTTAGTGTTGAAAAATAAATAAATAAATCTGATTTTAGTGTTTATGTTATGGCTGTCATTATATGCAACAAATCTGGATTTTTCCTAGGGTTTAGAAATTATTTCCATCATTTGTAATTTTTGTCATAAGGGTTTTGCAATAAAAATAAGTTTTTATTAATCCTGCCCTAGGGTTTCCAGTGAATTTGGAATTATTTTAAAATGTCCATTTAGGTGCATTACATCTCGTGATGAAGAGGGTGTTGTTCAAACCTATGAAAGAGGACAAGAGACTCGTACAAATAAAGAACTTGTTCAAACCAAATTGTGAGTCTAGAGGTAAATGATGCAAGTTGCTTGTTGACACTATCGGTAGCACTAAAAAAATTGTTTTGTGAGAAATAGTGGATAAACTTGGTTTGAAGAGAATTACACATCTGAATCCGTATGACATTTCTTGGTTGTTGAAGCGACATCAAATATTTATAAATGAGTAATATTTGGAAAGTTTTCAAATTAGCACATAAAATGATCAAATCATGTGTGATGTAATGCTCATGGATGCTTGTCATATTTTACTTGAAAGCCTTGGGAATTTGAGTGCAAAGCACAACGTGATGATCGTGCAAATAACACTTTGATGAGAGATGGAGTGAAATACAATTTGGGTCATTTGAAGGATAAAAGTGAAGAAGTAGAAATTAGTCCAAAAAAATTTAATGGTTTTGGGAAAGCAATTCCTAAGTTAAGGGAGGGAGAGTGCATGTTTCACACTCATACAAAATCATGCACAAGAGTCGAGTGTACAACACAAAGAAGAAACACTTATGCATGAGCTGAAGGACATGATAGATGAGTTTGCAAAAATTGTTTCAAGAGATATACTAGATGGATTACGACCCATGAGAAGTATATGTCATCAAATGGATTTGATTCCAAGTTTGAGTTTGCAAAATAAAGCAGCATATAGATTTACTCCAAATGAAAATGCAAAAGTGCAAAAAATGTACCCCGAGGATGCATCACCTATGTTTTTGGGGTCGTCCCGCTGGGATGGGAAGGAAGCGTCCCCAAGACTTGAACAAATCTCCAGTGACGACAAGGTATGACCATGTTCTTGCATCTTTAAAACATATTTTCTTCCAAAAAAATCAAAAACTAAAGGGAAAAACAAGTCGAGGGCCCCACAAATACCCCCACACACCTTTACACTAACCCTAAACCAAAAACAACCACACTGCAAATTAAACAAAAACCAGGCATTTTTAAGAAGAGGGCAGAGAAAAATAGCAATAATAAGAGAAGAGAACAATACAAAGAAGAATGCAAGATGTCACATAGGTTAATGAGGAGACACGTGAGGGACTGGTTGGGTTTCCATTGGTTGAGGTTGTCCCACATAGTTTCAGTGGCAAACTCAGATTCCAATTTCAATGCAGTTTTAACTGATTTTTAACCAATTTCGATGCAATATATTTTCTACGTTTTTGTCAAATTGTAGTTGAACTTGTAGCCCTTGGGCATTTATCTGAAATTATTATTTATATCCACAATGAATCTTATGTGAAAGCTCAATTCAGCTTTAATATTACGTATTAAGGTTCTATAATGTTTATGATGAATGCCTTATCAATGTTATATATTTGAAATTTCCAATATTTTTAAATTTTCCCATAATTTTTAATAACCATCACCTAAAAAATTGCCTCCAAAAAAATCTGTCACAGAAACACGTTCCCCCTCCATTCCCATCCCAGAAACTTGGTGGAGCATAGGCACAAACAAGTTCAAGAGCTGTAGGATAAAGGGTTCATTCATGAAATTTTGCATTTGTGCACAATACCAGCATTATTAGTGCCTACGAAAAATAGAGTGGAGAATGTGGACTGGTTTTTGATCCATAAATAAGATCACAACCAAATCCAGATTTCCATATCCACGCATAGATAATTTGATGGATTTTCTTGAGTTGAGCAAGGTATTTAATGAAGATCTACTTAAAGAGTGCATATCACAAGATTCGCATAAAGGAAGGTAATGAGTAAAAGCCCGTGTTCAAAATGCAAAGAGGACTATATGAGTGGTTGGTTAATACTTGGCTAACTAATGCGCTGAGTACATTCATGTGAGTGATGAATGAAGTTCTAAAGCTATTTTTGGGTAAGTTTTTGGTTGCATGTCTTGATGACATATTGATTTTCAGTAAGACAAAGGACGAACCACTTGTAACATTTGCACAAAGTGCTAGAGAGATTGCGAGATGAAAAGTTTCTCATGTATTTTAGTAAATGCAGTTTCATGAAGGAAGATGGACCCAGAAAAGGTTCTTCAATCGTGTATTAGCCATCACATAAGAGCAATTTTGCAGCGATAAGTTTCCAAGGATTTATTAATTTTGATAGGAAGTTCATCAAGAATTTAGTCACACATGCACAACGACGACCAGTACTAGATTTCAATAAGGTATTTCAAGTCGGTTGTGATGTGAGTGGCACAAGAGTAGGCAGTATTAAGTCAAGAGAAAAACCCATCGCATATTGCAGTGCGAATTTAGATGATGCAAAGCACAAATATCTAGTGTATTAGTTCTATTCAATTGTGCAAGCACTCAAGAAATGGAGACACTATTGCTGTTGGAGGAGTTTATTTTCTACACAGATCATCAAGCATTACAATTCATAAATACATGGGGTCAATTGAAACAACCTCATATGAAGTGGGTTGAATTCATGTGGTGATATTCATTTGTGTTGTGACATAGACATGGCAGGTCAAATAGAGTTGCAGATGTTATTGGGTCACAGAGTTTTAATGTTGAATGAAATGAAAGTGGAAATCATAGGCTTTGATACCATTAAGGAACAATATACAAAGGATGAAGATTTCAGTGAAGCATGGAAAGCATGTGCAAAACCAGTGAGTGGTGATAGGATGCCATGGTTAGATTATTTTGTGCAAGAAGATTCATCGTTATGAGGAGAATTATTATGTATACCTAGAGATTCAATATGTGAGACTTCGATTAAGGAAAAACATAGTAGGCGTTTCTCAAGTCATTTTGTTTATGAAAAAACATACACACAGTTGGCAGAAATCTATTTTTGGCTACACGAGCATAAATGTGAGCAAATATGTTCAAGACTGTATGGTTCACTAGTTTAGACAAGGGGAGAAGTCAGAATGCAGGGTCGTATCAATCATTTCCTATTCTAGAGAGACCATGGTAGGATGCATGGATTTTGTTTTAAGGTTACCTAAGATGCAAAGGAAAAATGGTTCAGTATTTGTGGAAGTTGATAGATTTTCTAAGATCGTAGATTTTGTAACATGGTTTGCCACACAACATGCATCAGAAACTAATGTGAAATTTGTAATACAGTTTTGGAGGATGTTGTGGAAGAAATTGAACACCAAGTTGCAGTTCAGTTTTGTGAATCATCCTCAAACAGATGGAAAGATGGAGATAGTCAACAAGAGTTTGGGTAATTTTTAGCAATGTTTGATAGAGGGTAAGCAAAGACATAGAATAATATTTCGGTGCAAGATGAGTTTCGCACATAACAATTCAATTAACTGGAGTGCTAGAAAAACATGATTTCAGATTGTGTATGAGTTGATTCCAAGAGAAGTCACAAAATTGCACAACATCTAAAGCGAGCAATGAAAAAGTGTAGACAGAAGATTTTGCAGAGCATATGCAAGAAGTGCATGAGCAACTATGCAAATAGTTGGAAAAGAGCACAATGCAACATAAGCAATGCGGAGACATGAAGAAAAGGAAAGTAGAGTATTAGGTTGGAAAGATGGCCTTAACACATTTAAGGACATATTTTCCAAGCTGATATGATATCACATTTTTTCTGTATCTCTAGCCCTCCCTCCTATGTATATGTCAAAAATTGATTTTGGGTTGAAATATGTTCTTATTTCTAATGCTCAGCTTGACAGGGATGACATGTCATCTATCGCTGACCAGTGTGATTATTCTATTTTGATATAGGATAGGGAAGAACCTCTGAAATTTTGATGATTCTGGAATGATTCAGAGTTCTAGAATAATTATAGTTTCTTTATGATCAATGAATCTTTGCTTTCTGAAGGATAAAGACAATTGAATTGCATAGAGTTGAATTTGAATTCTATGTGGTCTGCTCTAAATTTGGTTGAACAACATAGAAAATGGTAATCTCAAGTAGTGTTTTTACAGTAATTTTATACTGAAATTTTGATGATTCTGGAATGATTCAGAGTTCTAGAATAATTATAGTTTCTTTATGATCAATGAATCTTTGCTTTCTGAAGGATAAAGACAATTGAATTGCATAGAGTTGAATTTGAATTCTATGTGGTCTGCTCTAAATTTGGTTGAACAACATAGAAAATGGTAATCTCAAGTAGTGTTTTCACAGTAATTTTATACTGAAATTTTGATGATTCTGGAATGATTCAGAGTTCTAGAATAATTATAGTTTGATCTTTATGATCAATGAATCTTTGCTTTCTGAAGGATAAAGACAATTGAATTGCATAGAGTTGAATTTGAATTCTATGTGGTCTGCTCTAAATTTGGTTGAACAACATAGAAAAATATGGTAATCTCAAGTAGTGTTTTCAAGGGAGCTTTTTAGTAATTTTTTCATAATTACCAGATAAAACTTGACATTGTCAGAAGAGCCAGGATTCCTTGACGTAGTTGTGACTGGACAGAAAGCTTGTACAATAGTTTCACATGTGCAGAAATATCACTTTCAGATAGCTGAATTAGTTACTGCACTGTGTTGATCTTTAATGGAAGACATATACTTGTATAATTGTATTAGTGGTCTTGTTTCCTTGCTTTCTATAAGTAAATCATCTCCACCTGTCACTTTCTATGATGGGAAAATTGTTCAAGACAAATGTTTTATATTTGGCTGTGTATGAACAAGCATCGCTTTTCTTTGGATAGTCTTGTCTTGTTAATATTGTAAGCATAAAATTGAAGCAAAGGAAATGTGCATTCCTGTGCCTCGCAAACCAGGCATTGTCTTAGTTGTGGTTTGGAAAGAGCGTTGAAAGCTCAGTCATGAAATATACCTTTACCTCCTCACAAAATATATTGGTTATCTGAAACTTAAGCTTCAATGAATGTAGCTGAAAAGAAATTAGGTAAGGGAGCTTTTTAGCTCACTGTAATTTGTTTCCTAAGGTTGAAAAATTCAAGAAATTACCCCTTGCAGCAAATCTGCCTTAAAACTGAAACACTTGGTTTGAAATTGATGCCTTTTGACTGTATAATTTCATGATACATTTAAAACTAATTATTGTAAGTAGAATGAGTGTCTGAAGAAGAAAGTTAGATTGATCAAGGATTACATTGTGTTTGCTCCTTCACATGCCAAATGTTGTTGCAAACCTGAACCTCTACACTTAGTGTTGTCTTGTCAACACTCCGTTGTCATGCAACACGCCAGAGAAAGGAACCTAATTGTTGAATCTTTCATCTGTGATGTGAAAGAAATATCTGAACCTGTGTTATTACTGAATTTGACTGATAGAGTCAAGATGGTGTAGGATAGAAGCTGGAATATTCAAGAGAGCGGAAAAATATACAGGAATAGCTTACAAGAAACACCTTTTTTGATTAATGTTATTCTTCCCCCTGATGAGAGCCATCTATTAGTCCATTTACTAAATTTTTGTTGGATCTTTTCTGCAGCATTCAAATGTGTTAGTTAACTAATCAGCTCCACAATCATCTAAGAGTCTTTTTTAGAGGGCCCAAAGGAATACCCAAATATTTTAAAGGTAATGTAGCCTTTTGGAAACCAAGTTTCATCAGTATATCCGGGTCTAGCCTTGGTGGGCAGTGAAAGAAAATTATTTGTGACTTAAGACTATTAATATCCTAACCCTAATACAACATTTGAAAAAAGTTCCAATTTTTTTGAATCAACCAGCAAAATAGCTTCCTTCATAGATGCAGCCCCCAATATGGATGAATCGTCCACAAACTGTAAGTGAGATAGTGTGTTCACCTAGAACCCACAGAATCATGTAGTCAATTATATACCTTAGAGCATTTGGATTGTCTAAAAGTTTTCAAGCGTTGTGTAAAATCAACTATAAGAAAATTTGGAAGTGTGAATTGTGTGACTTTATATATCATGGATTCAAGGGTTCCCTTACTTGTCTGATTGACTTAAATCTAGTCTCCCAAATGACTCATATGCAACTATGATGAACAAGAAGGGAGATAAAGGATCTCCCTTGGGAGACTACTTTCTTATACCTCTCGTTGTGAGAGAAAACCTCTTTGTAGGATTACCATTGATCAACTTATAACAGATGCCATAAGAGACTTTAGATGATATACAGAGAAGCTTGTATCCATCATGAGATTTTAGTACCCATATAGGAGAGAATCCAAAGTGGATGAGGATATCGCTATCTTGTTCTAAGAAATGTCCAGCTAACCCCCTGTCGTATGCTTTGGATAAATCAAGTCTAACACACATGGAAGGCTTCTTCTTTCAATGTCCATAGAGTGAAGAGCTTCTTGAGCTAGCACAATGTCATCATAGATTTGTCTATGGGGAACAAATCCACCTTGCTCGGAGATATTACTTTGTCAATTATGGCTTTCAATCCCTCAACTATTACTTTAGTGATAATTTTATACGAAAATTGCAAAGAAAAAGTGAAGATTTATCAACGGTACTCAATAATAGTGGAAGCTTCCTATTTTGTAGGAATTAAAGCAATGTATGTGTAATTGATGGATTTAAGGACAATCTTTTCTTGTCTACATTCTTCCACAACTTCAAGCAAATCCTTTTTAATAATATCCCAAGTATTCCTGATAGAATTCAATTGGAAATCCATCCGGTCCTGGAGTCTTCCCTTTTTCATGGTCCCCACAAGTTTTGTTGCCATGTTTGCTTCCTCCCTCCTTTGGAAGTTGTCTCTTTACGAAATTGGTTGCAAAAGTGACATATTTTTAGCTCCACTAGCTTACAAAGACACCTTTGTGGGAGGAATACATTTATTTTTTTCATTGGATCTAAATTGTTGTTGAGCGGTCTGTCTGAGATTAGATGCATTAAATCAATTAATCTCGTAAAATATGGAGTATTGGATGGCAACCTTTTATACCTTACTGACTTGGATTTCTTCATGTGTGTTTGCCCGAAATCTCCCGAATGACTAAGAGAGGAAGGGAGATAAAGGATCTCCATCCTCTTTGTCCGGATAAGCACTATGGTTGTTGGACAAAGTGAGCTAGAAGATATTTATGGAAAAAAGAGGTATTTTTATCTCGACTCTTTCAGCCATTTAATTCTGGCTTTTGTTTCCGAATAACTCTTCCCTTAATTCCCACTCCGTTAATTTCTACTTTAGAAGGATTTCCTTATTTTGTAATTCCTTTGAGTATCCTTGTAGTCTTGTCATCATGAAATGTCCAGCTCGATACCTCCCATTGTAAGGTTTCCAAGACCTCTCGTTTTCTCACATGAACATTTCCAAAATCTGAAATATTCCATTTCTTGAGTTGATTCTTGAGTAATCTTGCATTTTCTTAACGAAATTCAATTCTGAAAAGTATTGGATGGCAACCTGTTGGATTTCTTCATGTGTGTTTGCCCGAATTCCATCCTCTTTGTCCAGATAAGCACTATGGTTGTTGGAACAGTGAGCTAGAAGAGATTTATGGAAAAAAAGAGGTATTTTTATCTCCCTCTTTCAGCCATTTAATTCTGGCTTTTTGTTTCCAGAATAACTCTTCCCTTAATTCCCACTCCGTTAATTTCTACTTTAGAAGGATTTCCTTATTTTGTAATTCCTTTGAGTATCCTTGTAGTCTTGTCTGTTGTGCGATACCTCCTGTAAGGTTTCCAAGACCTCTCGTTTTCTCACATGAACATTTCCAAAATCTGAAATATTCCATTTCTTGAGTTGATTCTTGAGGTAAGTCTTTCGCATTTTCTTAACAAAACAAAACATTTTAGTGCCCTCGGGTGGTTCACCTTCCTTTCACCATTTATAGCAATGATACCTTTAGCGTTAACTATAAATGCTTTTTAGGAGAAGTGAATAATATGACATAAGGGGATTAATGATGCAAGAGAACCCAAGTTCACTTATAATCCTACGTAGTAAAAACAAGTTTTGATTAGCAAAATGAGCTAAGTAGAGAAGTGCGCAAGTTTCCATTGCGTATAGGTTGAGTCCTTATTTTCGCAAGTCTTGTTGTGCACATTGTCTTGGTATAGTTTTAAGAAGCCTCTACAAGTACACACATTTTGTGTTCTTTTTCGCATGTTTGTTAATTATGCATATGTTTGTAATGACCCATGAAATCGTAATTGTGCGTGCATTTGTTGTTCGATTGGTTGTAATATGTGAAGCTTTGTGCGAGAATTTTTGTCCGTCTTTTTCTCAACATCAACGCAAAAGGAATGGAAGATTGTGCACACCCAATTCGTATGATGTGATATCATCTAGCCATTGTATTGAATGTGATGAATCATAGAATGTGATTGGATCACATTTAAGCTTGTCATTTGTTATCATCGGACATAATTCAGTATTTAGTGTCAAGTGGGGAACTTCTAGCTTCGAGATAATATTGTAAGTAGGTGGGTCTTGTGTCTATATAGGCATGCCCCTATGCCCATGCTATAGAATTGTTTTCAATCGATCAAGATAAAAGTATTTTGACAAAGCTATACTTACAAAGATCGCAAGTTAACAAGAAGAGATTTGCATATCTAATGTTGTAACACATCTCGTTGTAAGATTGTTAATATGTGAATGCATTGTATTTCCTAAGATTGACTCATTTAAGATAGTTGTTGTGTTGGATTTTATTTCCTAGTCCGCTATGTATTATGAGGCGTGCATGGTCTAAGGCATCTCCTTATTGAGACCCATAATTACAATTGCATCATCTGGTATTAGAGAAAGATTTTAGTCCTTGTGTCTTGTGTTGCTTTCCATATTTGTGAGTATGGGTAGAAACTAATTGCAGTCATCTTCCGGTGGATTGTTGAGTAGGTGTGAGGTGATTTATCCTCATAATGTCCCCAATGGGGTAATTTCTAAACCCAGAAGGAACACCTGCAAATCTGATTTATAACAGCCAACTAATAGAAAATAATTGATAAAAAATGCAGATCTGAATTTTCTTCTATAAAATGCGACTTGCTCTAGAGATTGTTGACACTCAAAACTGATTTAAACTTGATCCAATAGTTGCCAAAAATAATCAAAATTTATCATATATGCATGAATATCAAAAATATAATTTTTGACCCAAGAAGAAGAGCTGAAATTTTATTAAAAGTCTGCAGAAAATCAGCTTACAGAAATGGTTGGAAAAGAGGTTTCCCAAGCCCAAATCACATGCAAACTATTGGTGTGAGTCATTTTCCACGCCACATGGCAGGTCATCTCACTTAGGTGAGGTCATAGGTCTAGGTGTCACAGGGGTGTCATAGGGGTCATTTTGATATTCCTTACGTGTCAGTGCGTCATATGTATCATATGGGAGTTACTTCCCATTTCTAGAATGTAACTCCCCTTCTCCACTTGAGAGGTCATGATTGTAGGCACTGGGGGTTACACAACACCCCCTATTTGTACCCCTTATCCTTTTCAGATCTATGAGATGGACTTATGAGATTTCCCCTTTGTTGAATCCTTGCATGCGTTATGGTTGATGCTCGCTTCATGAGACCTCGTCACGCGGCAGGAGTGCAATCGGTCTATGTTCAAGCCATCTCGCATGATCCTCGTGCTTCGCATTTTCGCATTCTTCGTCACGTGAGATGTCCCTCTTTCTAAAATAACATTATGGAAGACCCTTGGCCTATTTTGTCTACCCGATGGCTAAGGGGGAAACATAAGGGTGACTTAAGTCATTTTTAAATTATTATAAAGTTCCATTAAAAGAAGAAAAATATATAAAGCATTTATAATAATTTTATGACTTAATAAAAATAACAAAGTTTGGAAAGAAAATGGCCCAATTATATTTTGTATTCCTCCTAAGGAAAATTGTGACTTGCCTTAAGAAGGGAAATGGGAATGTAGAAAGATAAAGGCCATTATATTTTTGTATCCCCTCTAGGGAAAATGCGTCTAGCCTTAGGAAGGGAAGTGGGTGAAAAATGCATTAAAAATTCATTGTATGTTGATTGGTTGCTTAGGTGGTCACCTTTTGGGTCTCTTCTTTCCTTAAAGGGAGAAGTCGACTTGCTTGGGATCATTCTATCATCTTCATATTTTCTAAATTTGGCTTGAGAGCTGAGCAATTGCTGCTGTAATTTCTGAGGATGAAAACCCTCAGGAAAAGTGGAAGGAAGAACGGAAACTCTTCCTTTGGAACCATCATTTTGTGTGTTGAAGACTCAGGATAAATTTGGTTATTGAACCAATATTTATTTCAGCTGGAGTGACCCAGTCTAGGGTCTATTTTGGCATAAAGAGAGGAGTAAAAATTCAGATTTGCTGCTGTGTATTGAAGCTGGATTTCAGCCATTCAAGATATAATTTTTGGAGCCATTTCTGGTGTTTTAAGATGTTCATTTCCAGCTGTACTTTCAGATCTGATCTGCAGACTTCTTTTAGATAAAAATTAGAAAATGGAGCTCCTATTTTGGTACCGTTCTATTGCATTATTCTCCATAAATCAATACTTATATAAAAAACCAGAAAAAGAGTTGTTTAGCATTTTATGTGGTATTTTCCTTCTCTAGTTCAAATTGCAATTTCTAGAAGAAAATAGATCTGCAGTATTCTCTTTTGTATTGGTGTTCTATTTTCAGTTGGGTATGTGGTGGAATCCATTGTGCACTCAATCTTGTCCTTTCGGGACATTACAGTGGTATCGAGCTTGAAATCCTCCCAGCCTGTGAGAAAAAAAGGGCAGAAATCAGATCTGAATGCAACCTGGAAAAAACCCTTTAGTATATCAAAGAAGGGGTACTCCAAAGAAAGGAACTATGGAAGAACATGATCAAAGGGCTCCTCCCAATGACACTCTCAACTATATGAATGAAGTTATCACCGAAGTCGAGAGAGCTGCAACAAACTATGAGGAAAAATAAAATTATATATTAGAAACTTGGTCGGGGTTCTCTAAGGAAATAATGCTTCTAATAATCATGGAGCAAACAACAATGGAGAGGGGAGTTCTACAGGACCAACCAGAAATCCTTCCAATGCTACACATCCTACTTTTAAAGCTAAGTTCCTACAAAGAGAAGAACCAGTGGAAGAGGAACCCCAAAATGATGTGGATGATGTGGAAGCATCACAACTTAGTTTCCGAGTAAGAACTATTGCCAAATAAAGAATAGCAAAGGTTTAGGGAGGAATCGAAGAGTTCACCAAAAGACACCAAGGAAGGATATTAAGCAAAGGTTAGGTAAGATAACTCTTCCTTCATTTGATGGGACTGAAAAGTGTTCTGCTACAACTTGGCTACAAAAGCTTGATACATATCTCTCTTTAAATCCAATGTATGAAGAAGAAGCCCTCAAATTTGTAACATTACATTTAGAGGGAGTGGCAAATGAGTGGTGGTAACATGAGTTGATCTCCCAAGGTCGTGGTTCCGTTACTACACTTGGAGAATTCAGTTCATGCTGACTGAAAGATTTTATAGGACAGATCCAGATATGTACTTCAAGGAGCTAGCATAAATTAAGTAGGAAGGATCTTTAGAGAAGTATATTTCTGATTTTGAGAGGCTTTCAGTTATGGTATCCGACATCAGTGAAAGAAGGTTAGTATTGTTATTTATGGAAGGGTTAGGAGAGCAACTAAAAGGTCTTGTTAAGGCATTCAGCCCCCCATCTCTACAAGGTTCCATTAGAAAGCCATTGGACTTGGAAAATTTGGTTCCAAAGGGTAGAAATCTGCAGTATGGACAGTAGCAAAAATCAACACCTTTTGGGCAGCAAAAGGGAGTGTTTGGACAGCCAAAGGCCTCTTCATCAAGTGGGCCAAAGACACCAAATTATGGGCAGCAAGGTAACACTTTTTCAAAATAAATATGATGTAAAAGATTGGGGTAAAAACAGCAAGGAAATTGAGACTAGGAATGATCTTTTCAAACTCCGCCATATGTGCTTTCAACTTTTCCGCATGGATAGGTGAAGACCTGAGTGGTCGAAGAGAAAATACAAATGAAGTTGGATTCAAACGAGAAACAACAAGATCTCTCTGAGCGGGGCTGCTGAAGTGCTATGAGTTGATGTTGGAGAAGATGGAACTGGAACGATAGCAGTAGATTTGGCCTTCTCCTGTATGTGAGACTTCTTGTGAACTTTAAGCTTTTTCGGCCTTCTCACTGCTTTCACCTTTATGCTTTCTTTTGCTTGAATCTCCCGTGGTAAAGTTGCCTATAATTTGATCCATCAAAACTTCATCCAGAAATACCACTTTGTCAAAGAATCTTGGTTCGAAGTGTTAACTTAGCTGCGAAGATCTTTCTTGAATCGTCCGGTAACCACAAACATTTTCTGAAGAGTAGCTCTATCTCCTCCCATCTAATGATACGAGTCAAGTATCACATGCCCATCATCGGCGAGATTTGCAGGTATTCATGCCAAACCATAATCAGACACTTGTTGCGCCGATAACCTGCTGAAGTCTTTCTTTCTGACTTCATACTCGTTCTTGCACTTCATCCAGAAGTCCTCCAACGAGGGCACATGTGAGTATTCCTAGGAAATTTTCTTCTTCGCTACTCCATATGGGTCAAAGTTTAGCCGTGCTAGGAAGAACTCAGGCTCATACTCAGAAAACATTTCAGCTTCGACTCCTCTAGCTTTGTGGATGCTCAGCGGCAGATAATAACCCATTGTGATTGGAAAGAACCCGTAGACTTGTGCCGCTTTGATTGTAAGTCATGCATTTCCTCGAATTGTCTCCACAACTCCATGATGACCCACTTTTCGCTTAGATACCTCGACAACTTTACTTGGTTCTCCCGAGAAAGTCGGTCCACCCCGAGATAGGTGAAATCTCGCAAACTTGGATGAAAATGCAGCCATGTTGAGATACATCTTCCCAAGCTTCTTTGCTCACCCTGTTGGTCTTCATATCACCATTTAGTTTGCAGATGAATTCATAAAAAAACCCATCATTGACCACTTTGTAATCTTTGTGATACTCAAGAATTGTCAAACTGTGGATAGCAATCGAAGATAGATCTTTCGCCAAGATGCCTCGTCTTTCCACTTGGAAAATATACCTGCGAGGCTCTGAACATATACCGTATGAAGTCATTTTGAAGTTGTAAGTTTGCCTCACATTCCGAAGTTGCTCACCGATGCCGACAATCGATGATCTATGCCCAATTGATTATCAAATCAACTTTGTTGATCTCGATAGTCCTCATGAAAGCATACATCCATGAGTGAAAGTTGTGAGTATTGGCTTCTCCACTTATCCTGCAAAGCAATTTGGTGATATCATCCACCTCCCGCAGCAAGTTGGATCGTGGAAGAGTTCTCGGGAACTTTGATGGAGACACAGGCTTCTTCATATATCGGTTCATTATTTTCACGCACCGCTTTGTGTTTCTCCCATCATTACTCGCATCCAAAGGCATGTTGATTGCAATCACCACCATTCAAGTCGGAATCTTCGACAAAAATTGATAAACTATGCATCCAAATAATAATTGTCTTTCCCGACATCCCGAATTGTTCTCGAAAGAGGATAATATGATCTTACACTCCATGACAAATTCGAACCAAGGGCTATGTCAGGAATGCTGATGCTGGAATAATTCCACTACTTTTCATCGCCCGCATGAGAAATGTCTTTCTGGCCCTGGATCTGTTAATTATTTCGGAGATGGGTTCTGGGCCCATGTCTGTGTCATTGATATCAACAAATCTGAAGCTATGCATGATTCACCTGATCCTCTCTATCATCACGCTTCATCATGGCTAGAGAAATCTTTGTCGAAGCAATCTTCATCTCGTGTTCTTTTCTTTTAATCCTGCTGGAATTCTTTATAACTGGATCAATTCATGCAGATCTATCAATTTCTTCAGATTCGAAAGATATATTCAATGTACCTGACATTGATTTGAACTTCCTTTCACCTGTATGAACACCTGTGATGAATACCTGCAGTTATTTAAGACAAAGACGAAGTCCAGAGCATGAATACTTGATTTCTGTCACCAAAAATCTGCATATGAAGCCCGCTGCCCTAAAATTTGAGGCTTTGCTTGCATGCAAAGCAAGCATAAATATTTTTAAATTCACCTGGGCACTTATAACAACATGCAGATAATTATCATAGCATAAATTAAGCCATTCCAACCCTAGGCGCCAAACTCAAGCTTCCCGGCAATGAAAAACACCTCCAGATGCACAAATCCTCCTTTCTTTGGCGCCAAAACTGTCCGGGCTGCAATCCTTAGCAAAAAGAATTAATTGCTTCTTCATTATGGCAGCCCATGCTTATATAACCCTCAACATTCTATTTCTAATAATTGTCCATCCTATTCCTGGCAATTAATTAATAAACAAACATGTTTATTCACCCAAATTGGGCTAGTATTTTTGCATGTTGTTGGCTGCCATTAAATAAATTTTATTTATTTATAACATGCTACCTTCAATTCTCTGTGGCTTATCTTCATGCATTGACTTTTCCTCCATCCTGGGTGCCAAAATTAGGCAAAGCAACTATTAATAAACATCATTAAAAGCTTTATTTAATGCCCAAATTGGTTGCACTTTTTGGCATGGGTGAATTCTAAAATTAAGAAGTCAACTTCTAGTGGGAATTTTCACCCTGCACCGCAGCTCTAAAAATCCCTTCTTCCACTTAAGTGATTTGACTTTCATCATGGGAATTTTTACCCTGCAAAGCACATAATAAATTCCCGCCGCTCACACTCTAATTTTCCCATCGCAGCTTAAGTGACTTTGACTTCATGGGAAAAATTACCTTACAAGGTAGATAATAAATTCTCGCCTACCCGCAACTACCAAAATCTTATCACGTGAAGCTTACACTCATTAATTCCAAAATGCAACTTGCCCAGGAGAGGCTTTTGTGCATGACTTCATCATTTTTGGTTAGCAGTTTGCATTTTAAGGTTGATTCCTTCTAGTGTTGTGTCGGTAGATGATCTCTAGATGCTTCAAGCAATTAAATAGACTATACTGGCGAAGGAATTGACC
Source organism: Taxus wallichiana var. yunnanensis (assembly GCA_018340775.1). Lineage (NCBI taxonomy): Eukaryota > Viridiplantae > Streptophyta > Pinopsida > Cupressales > Taxaceae > Taxus > Taxus wallichiana. The sequence continues at coordinate 435,580,099 of CM031242.1, read as the reverse complement.
TAGGGGAATTTCACAGAGAAATTGGGCGTAAAAAGGCGGATAAAAACGCAAAAGAAAAAAAAATAAAATCGAAAACGCTTCCGTAAGTTGCAAACAATGCCTTGAATTCATTCCCCGTGAAAAACTAATGAGATGAGTGAATATTGGCATGCAAAACTTTAACAGATTTAACTAGAACACAATTTACTTCAAATCGGGCATTATTTATTCAATAAATAATTAAATAAAAACTTCCCGCATAACTCGCGAAGGGATAAAATGAGTTTGGGCATCCGGGTATTTGTCGTAATTGGCTCATATGATTCACTCGGAATATCCCAACATAATACGTATATCTTCCGCAATAAAAACGCACAAAGACCCATTATCTTAAAAGAACAAAAAAAAATTCAAATGGGTAGTCCTAGATTTCAAGGTGAAATTTGGGACACCAATACGTCGGCTCCGTCCGTGGACATCTTTGCTTCCATCAAAATGATAGGAGTGAAGATGAGATCCCAACATCTCTCGGTTTTGTATCTTGTTATTGGGCTCGGGGTCGCGAACAAAAACAACACAACACCAAAAAAAAAAACACAGCTTTATTTATAAAATTATATACATATAGGTTTTACCCTCGCACTCTTAGATCCGTAAAAGCTTCAAATGTTGCTCGTTGAAAAGGCAACGACGCTAAATTCCATCATGATGAGAAAGGATGAAGCTATCTCGTCCCTATAGTCTTCTTTGATCACAAAAGACCCTTTCCAAAGTGAATCAAACTTCCCGTGCATGCCTTTTCATTTCGCCTTTTTGTCCCATAAAAGGACCCAATCCATCGATCTCAAACTTTCTTTCTTCTTCGGCCTTTTTATTGTCGGAAGATCACCTTCACCTTCCTTTGATGTTCGACAACTGTCGACTACTTCGAACTTGAACTCGTACTTCGCAATTCAGATCGATACATTATTCTCTTTTCAATGACATCGGTGAATGTGGCATACTCCGTAGCTTTAAAGTTGTAAGCGTATAATTCCAAGGTAAGAGGCAATTCTGCGTCTCTCCCATATATCACCGGAAAGGGGACATGCCTATAGCTTTCTTTGGTATAATCCTTTTGTGTCAAGTCCTTTGATTTTCAGTTACTAATTTTCGCGTGATAAATACCGATTTTTATTGCTTGATTCAAATTTCACCATTCCTCAGGTAATAATTGGAAAAATGCACCACCTTTGAATTCCATGAGTGTAGCAAAATCGATTAGCTCCTCGTAAGACAAATTAGGAGCATTATCTACTACTATTTTATTGGGCACGCCAAACCTAATAACAATATTTTCCTTTATAAAACTACACACCTCCGCGGAAGTGGCGTTCTTAAGAGGAATGGCTTCTACCCACTTACTGAAATAATTAGTAGCTGTCAAGATGTAATGATGACCGGCACTGGAAGCCGGGTTGAGCATACCAATAAAATTCATGCCCAACTATCGGAAGGGCTCAATTACAACTGGTTTTAATGGTAATGCGAGCAATTTTACGCGTCCGACAAAGTGTTGCACGCTTGACATCCTGGACACCCACCGTATAGTATCCCCGGAAAAGTGTGGGCCAATAATACCTTGCTCGAGGATCTTGTCGCCAGTGACTCGGCCGAGAAATGACCACCGCAATCCAAATTATGAAATCGCTTTAAAAGCTGATCATATTCACTTTATCCATACATCCGAGAAATACCCCATCAATACCTCTTTTATGTAAACCATTATCCCAAAGAACAAAGTCCCCTGGACTTTAGTTTAATAAGACGTTTCTCCTCGAGAAAGGTGATCTAGGCATTCCCATAAGTTAAGAAAAAGGCAATATTATCATCGGTACTATTCATTTACCAAATCTATGAAAAGAACCATGGGCAAACTTTCACCTTCTTCAATTTGTTGCCTTCAACTCACTATTAATTCACACAAACCCTCCCTCGAACTAACTTTGTGGGTTTTATATACAAGTCATATTCCTCGCACCTTTGTCACCCACGTTCCTTTAGTAACCCTAGCTCCCCGTTGGGTGAGATTAGATTTTACCGCAAAGATTCTGTAACCAAAACCACAAGATGTGAGGCAAGAATATAATACTTGAATGCTTTACATGCTTTTACCTTTGAAAGCATGTTTTTCCATGGGAGTGTATTTCAACTCGTAAGCTTTTAAAGGCATGCTCATGAAAGCAATTAGGGCTTCTACATCCTCTTGATTTTTCTCGCATCAAGATTGCTAACATGGTGTGTTTCAAGGAATAACAGTAAAGAATGAATTCTTTACTAAAATCTGTGAAACCAAGACTGGAGCTTTTGACAAGGCTTCTTTAATTTTCTCAAATGCTTCCTTCCTTCGCTACTCCATTTGAAATCATGTGTCTTCTTCATCATATTTGAGATGTGACGTGTTATTTCAACAAAGTCGCATGAATCTTCTCGAGAAAAATTACCTTACCAAAGAAAGTGTGAACTCCCATTTTGATGTTGGCAATGGTAAAGTCTCGAATAGATTTGACACGCTCGGGATCTATCTTGGTTCCCTCTTTTGAGACAATATGCCCTAGTAGCTTCCCTTTTGTTACAAAGAAAAACAGATTTCTTTGGGTTCGAGAGAAATACCATGTTTGCGGCATTGATGAAGACCTCTTCCGCATCTAAGATGTGCTTGCTTCGTCCCTGAAAAGACAATCGATCATCGAGGTATACTACTATGCTTTTATCCTCAAATGAGCAAATGCTAAATCCATAGCTCTTTGAAACGTAGCTCCAACATTGATCAAACCGAAAGGCATTTTATGATAAGCAAAAGTTCCCCAAGGTGTAATGAATGTCATTTTATATTGATCCTCCTCAGCCACCTTGACTTGATTGTAGCCTGAAAAACCATCAAGCATGGATAATATTTCAAATCCAATAACGACCTGCAGAGTGTGGTCCATGATGGGGATGGGGTAGTTGTCTTTCAAGGAGGCTTGATTGAGGTTGTGAAAATCAACGCACAACCTAATCTCACCACTCTTCTTTCTCATAGGAACTATATTGACTAACCATTCAGAGTGATGTATGGGGTAAATTATCTTTACGCATCTAACAAAGATCTAGATTTCTACAAAGATGGTCCCCTGAAATAGTAGGGTTATGTCGCCGCAACTTCTACTTGAAAGGCTTTTGTTCTTGCTTTAATGGGATATAGTGTTGAACTTTTGCAGGCTGATATGTCTTTAGATCCTAGTAAGATCAAGCAAAAACATCTATATATTTCTTAAGAAGCTTTGTAAAAGCTTCTCTTTCTACCTCCAACAACACTTACTCCAGATTTACTAATTTGGGATCATTGTTTGCCCCAAATTTAATAATTGTGTATCGGAGGAAGAACCTTCCTCGCTTTCTTCAATCTTTTAAGCATCCGATCATGCTTGTTTAACATTTCCTCAAGATATACTAAGCCTTAAGGAATTTTATTTCCTTCACTAAATAATCTCTTGACTTCCTTGTCATCCGTGTCTCCCATGAGTTTATCTTAGAGGTGAGTTGCTTCCCTCATAGTAGATTTCTTCAAGTTGTCCTTTTGTTGGAGAAATGCAACAATCTGCTTGTCAACATTAAAAACCTGCCATTGTTGGACGTTATCGTGAACCTTCTCGCATCTCAACCTCAGAATCCCCCAATGCGTCAAGAATGTGGGTGGCTGATTTGGATTTAATAAAGTTGCAGTCATTGCAAGTGAATCAGCTCTAGAATTTTGCTCTCTCGGAATATAGGATACTGAGAAAGCCGAAAAATCTAGGATAGCAAAGTAGACCCGGTCTCTATAATGCCGAAGTTTGTCCTTTTTGACTTGGTAGAGACCTAGTATCTACTTAACAATCAATTTGGCATCCCCTTTGCGTGTAATAGCTTGATTCCCATTGTTCTTGTCTGCTCCATACCTAACAATAGTGCTTCTTATTCCGCCGTGTTGTTAGTATTTTCAAACATTAACTCAAGGAATGTGCATGCACCTTTCCCTCGTGAAAAATAAGAACGCCTCGCACCGAATCCAAATGAACAGCAGCTACCATCAAATTCCGCAGACCAAACCTTATTATCCAGGGGCCGATGTGGCTCTTGGATCACAAGTTGATTTTCTTCTTTATTTAGTTCTAGATAATAGAGTCCGTGATCAGATTCTTGAAACAAGATCCGAGATCTAGGATATTCATATTTCGACACTGTACTTGCATTTCTTCTCGTGTTCTAACTTTTGATTAACTCCCTGATTGGTATGTGAGAACAAGTCCAATCCATCTTGACTTCTCTGCCCATTTCTTTACAGAAATTCCATCTCAACAACATGCCATAAGATACGGGATATCTCACTACAAGGATAGCTTTAATCTTTCTGGGAATGAAGCAAGTACTCACTGTGCATCTTTGATTTGCCCAACCAAAGGTACTTGTTTTCCATCAATAGCATCTTCTAATGGTTTTCACAATGTGAGACGTAGAGAATCAACAATTTGGTAGGCATCACATCAAGTCGGAAGCTCCGAATCTAGAATGCAATTACTTAATTTATAAGCATTAATAAGTAATGACACATAGAATGGCTCGAACCTTTCCGATCTAAGTAGGAGAAAAAGAAGGAGAAGAGCTTACAGCACGCATTATTTGAAGGAGTAATCTTCTTGGACTAGACAAGATACCCCGTGAAACACTATTTATTGGAGTATTGGGACCATTACTTTGCACATATTTTACCGCCTATTTAATTGATCGAAATGCCCTCAAATACTCAGCTTCGACATCTAAATTTTGGTTCTTTTAATATACTCAATAATGTTTGAAAGCTTGACTTACTTCAGATCGGGTTGCATGTTGGCCTTTCTTTGCAGGATCGAAAGAACTTGCATGCTTATCTTTGGGAGCTAATGAAGAAGGTAGTGTACGCCCCATTTTAGGATAGTAACATCCGCCAGATCTTCTCTTTCTCTTCTTTGGCCACTAAGATGCTTCAAAAGATTCATAATAGCCCTCACAAATTCATAATCCAAGTAACCAATGTCGGAGTCGCCAAATGATCTACAAAGTCCTCATCATCAAATGATTCACCAATGCCAAGATCTTCTTCATTACTTTACAAGTTGTTCGAGCAGCTTCAATCACAAATATCAGTGGTGCAATGGTAAGTCTATTTCAATTTTGATTTTGATCATTAAAGGTCCGGCCAGCAAGAGCTATTTTTGAAGGAGTCGCATTTCCTCCATGAGATATGAGTGGTCAAGGAGAAAATACAAATGACGTTGGATTCAAAGGAGGAAAAACAACATCTCTCCGAGGTTCTCGGGGTCACAAGTGCTATGAGTTGATGTTGGGAAGATGGAACTGGACGATAACAATAGATTTGGCTTTCTCCGTATGTGAGACTTCTTGTGAACTTTACGCTTTTTGGCCATTTGCTACTTTCACCTTCGCTTTTCTTTTGCTTGAATCTCCCGTGGTAAAGTTTCCGTAATTTGATTCATCAAAGCTTCATTTAGGCAATACCCATTTGTCAACAACCAGGTTTGAAGTGTTAACCAAAATCATGCGAAGATCTTTCTTCAATCATCTGGCAGCAGCCACCAAAGTTTTCCGAAGAGTAGCTCTATCTCCTCCCATCTCGATGATACGAGTCAAGTATCCAATGCCCATCAACAATGCCGATTTGCAGGTATCTGTGCCAAACCATAATCGGACACTTGTTGCACCGATAACCCGCTCAAGTCTTTCTTTACGACTTCATACTGCTCTCGCACTTCATCCGTAAGTCCTCCAACGAGGGAACATGTGAGTATTCCTAGGAAATTGTCTTCTTCGTACTCCATATGGATCAAAGTTTAGTCAGATCATACTCATAAAATATTTCAGCTTCGACTCTAGCTTTGGATGCTCTGTACCGTAGTAACCCATTATGACCGGAAAGAACCTATAGACTTGTGCCGCTTTGATTGTAAGTCATGCATTTCCTCGAGTTGTCCCAGACAACTCCATGATGACCCACTTGTCGTTTGATACCTCGATAACTTTACTTGGTTCTCCCGAAAAGTCAAATACCCCGAGATAGGTGAAGTCCGCAAACTGGATGAAAATGCAGCCATGCTGAGATACAGCTTCCCAAGCTTCTTAGCTCACCCTGTTGGTCTTCAGATCATAATTTAGTTCACAAATGAATTCATAAAAGAACCCATCGTTGACCGCTTTGTAATCTTTGTGATACTCAGAATCGTCAACTGTGGATAGCAATCAAAGATAGGATCTTTCACCAAGACGCCTCGTCTTTCCAAATTTGAAAAATATGCCTGCGAGGCTACTGATATACCATGTATGTAGTAATTTTGAAGTTGTAAGTCCACCTCACATTCTCGAAGTTGCTCACCGATGTCACACCGATGATCTCGCCCAATTGATTATCGAATCAGCTTTGTTGATCTCAATAGTCCTCACGAAAGCATACATCCATGAGCAAAGTTGTGAGTATTGGCTTCTTCACTTATCCTACAAAGCAATTTGGTGATATCATCCACCTCCCGCAGCAAGTTGATCGCGAAGAGTTCTCGGAACTTTGATGGAGACCGGCTTCTTCATATATCGGTTGTTCATTATGTTCACGCAATCGCTTTGTGTTTCTCCCATCTCGTACTGCATCTAGCATGTTGATTGCAATCACCACCGTTCATGTCGGAATCTTCAGACAAAAATTGATAAACTATGCATCTAGCCTAATAATTGTCTTTCCCGCAGCATCGCGGATTGTTCTAGAAAGAGGATAATATGATCTTGCACACTCCATGACAAATTCAGGCAACTAGGCTGTGACTGGGAATGTTGATGTTGGAATAATTCCACTACTTTTCATCGCCCGCATAAGAAATGTCTTTCCTATCCTGGATCTATAAATTATTTCGAGATGGGTTCTGGGCCCATGTCTGTGTCATTGATATCAACAAATCTGAAGCTATGCATGGTTCAGCTGATCCCTCTCTATCATCAAGCGCTTCATCATGGTAATGGAGAAATCTTTGTCTCGAGCAATCTTCATCTGTGTTCTTTTTCTTTAATCCTGCCGGAATTCTTTATAATTGGATCAATTCATGCAGATCTATCAATTTCTTCAGATTCAAAAGATATATTCAATGTGCCTTACATTGATTTGAACTTCCTTTCACCTGTATGAACACCTGTGATGAATACCTGCAATTATTTAAGACAAAGACGAAGTCCAGAGCATGAATACTTGATTTCTGTAACCAAAAATCTGCATTTGAAGCCTGCTGCCCTAAAATTTGAGCCTTTGCTTGCATGCAAAGCAAGCATAAATATTTCTAAATTCACTTGGGCACTTATAGCAACATGCATATAATTATCATAGCATAAATTAAGCCATTCCAACCCTAGGCGCCAAACCCTGAAGCTTCCCGCCAATGAAAAACACCTCCAGATGCACAAATCCTCCTTTCTTTGGCGCTAAAATTGTCCGGGCTGCAATACTTAGCAAAAAGAATTATTTGCTTCTTCATTATGGCAGCCCATGCTTATATAACCTTCAACATTCTATTTCTAATAGTTGTCCATCTTATTCCTGGCAATTAATTAATAAACAAACATGTTTATTCACCCAAATTGGGTGCTTATTTTTGCATGTTCCTAGCTGCCATTAAATATATTTAATTTATTTATTTTTAGCATGTTGCCTTCATTCTCTTTGGCTTATTTTCATGTATTGACTTTTTCCTCCATCCTAGGTGCCAAAATTAGGAAAAGCAACTATTAATAAACATCATTAAAAGCTTTATTTAATGCCCAAATGGGTTGCACTTTTGGCATGGGTGAATTCTAAAATTAAGAAGTCAACTTCGAGTGGGAATTTTCACCTGCACCGTAGCTCTAAAATTCCCTTCTTCCACTTGAGTGATTTGATTTTCATCATGGGAATTTTTACCCTGCAAGGCACGTAATAAATTCCTTCCCGCCCGCCACCTCCAATTTTCCCACTTTGAACTTGAGTGACTTTCAAAAGTGCGACTTGAATTAAAAATAGCTTCTTTTGGAAAAGTGCGACTTGTATGGGTGAATAAAACCCTTTGATGGGAAAAGTTAGCCTGCTACGCAAACAAAAAATTCCCATCAGTGCTTTTAAGTGATATTTCTTTATTTTATAATGGGAATTTTCACCTACTTGAAGGCATATAAGAATTCTCTCCGCTCGCCGCCTCTAATTTTCCCATCGCTGCTCAAGTGACTTTGACTTCATGGGAAAAAATACCCTGCAAGGTAGGTAATAAATTCCCTCTCCTGCTTGCAGCCTACCAAAAATCCCATTGCAGCTTACACTCATTAATTCCAGAAAATGTGACTTGCCTGGGAGAGGCTTTTTGTGCATGCCTTCATCATTTTTGGTTAGCAGTTTGCATTTTGAGGTTGATTCCTTCTAGTGTTGTGCCAGTAGATGATCTTCGATGCTTCAGATAATTAAACAGACTATACCGCGAAGGTATTGACCTAGGAAATTTCACAGAGAAACTAGGAGAAAACCGAGAAAAACACAAAAGGAAAAAATAAAAGCGAAAACGCTCCCGGAAGTTGCAGCAGATAACCCTAATGAGATGAGTGAATATCGGGCATGCAAAACCCTAATGAGATGAGTAAATACTTGCATGCAAAACTTCAATAGGATTTAACCGGAGCACAATTTACTTCAAATGGGGCATTATTTATTTAATAAATAATTAAATAAAAATTTCCCTAGACAAAACTTGGCGAAGGGATAAAATGAGTTTGGGCATATAGGTATTTGTCGAAATTGGCTCATATGATTCACTAGGAATATCCTAACATAATATAGACATCTTCTGGCAATAAAAACACACAAAGACCCATTATCTTAAAGGAACGAAAAATATTCAAATGGGTAGTTCAAGATTTCAGTAGTGAAATGCTGGGACAACATTATTTATATAATTTAGTCACTATATCTTTATATTTTAAATATTTATATATTTTTTAATTAGCAGTCCCCATTCTTAGGTAACTATGTTGTGATCACAAAAGAGGGCTAAGGCATCCAAATTTTGCCTACCTCTTTAGTCCTTTCACAAAACAAGCAAGAAGAACTACATCATCTACAAAGAGGAGAATGCATATCAGAACATGGTGTAGAAGACAACCATCCCCCTCCTGGATGTCATCTCTGAAAAAATCCTCAAGCTCATCGATGTATATACCAAACAGAGTAAGAGAAAGGGGGCAACCTGTTTGACTCCAATAGTATTCCTAATGAATTCGAACAAACCAACAGAGGTGCGAAGATGGCCCACGACCTCCTCATATAACCGCATAATGGTCTGAGAAGAATTTCAGAAATACCTATATCTCTGAGTCTGTGGAAGAGTGCTTCACGTGGGACCGAATCAAAATCTTTTCAAAAATCCACATAGCAGCAAAAACTCTAGAGGAGCGGTGACGATCCTCATCGACAATAGCCCGAAGAGTGAAGATGTGATCAATGGTCTTGTAGGTCAATCAAAACCCACCTGTCCCTAGCCCCGCAATGGTATTTATCGAGGAACTCGAAAAAAAGCAAAAGGTTGCATGAACTGTGGCATAGAGCTTGGAGAACGTGTGGCCCACCATGATAGTCCTGTAATTGTTGGGATCGGAAGTAGGCCCTGACTTGTGGATGGGGTGGATAATGTGGTGGGACCAAGACTCTGGGAAGCCTATACATACCACCTGATTGAAGAGGACCACAAGATAACTAAGGAGCGTCTTACGCCCCAGTTTGAAAAGTTCTGTTTGGAATCCTTCCTCATCCCCTGCTTTGCGGAAACTCATGGCTAGAATGGGCATTCTTCACGTTAGTGCGGGTGAAAATATGGCAATATGAGGGTGGGGAAACAACTGGATCTAAGGCTAGCCGTAAATGTCATAAAGAGTGTGGAGATGTGAGTGAACATGGAGTTGGGGTCTAAATCCAAGGTTAACAGTGAATGATGTGGAAGAATGCTTGGGGGAGTGGAGAGGTGACAAATGAAGCTTCCGACGTCTATGAGAGATAAAGGTATATTTCTTATGACGAAGGAGGTGACGATAGACTGACTTCAAGGGAGGGAAGGAGGGGATGGCATACAAGAAGACAAAACGAAGTGTCCAATGAAGATTTTTGCATTCCTCATCATACAATTTGTTCATAGGGAAAGTACCACGATGCAGGGTGGAGAGGGTGACATGTGGAAAGGAGCTCATGTCCGCCTCGCAGATAGACAGAGAGGGTACTCGAACATCCGGGTCTCAAGAAAGAGAGGTAAAGTGGCGAATGGGGGAGATCTTGCCGACAAAGATGAAAGGAGAAACTCTCGGGATCCCCTCACAAATTTCTAAATGGTACGTGAAGGAGCAGGGGTGAGGTTATGGGGGGGTAACCTGAAGGGAAAAGGAAAAGGTCACATGATCAGCAAGAGGGATGAGGGAGACACATAAGTGGTGAATGTAGGGAATCAAGTCGGGAGTAGCCATGACGTAATCAACCACACTGGTCCCACCACAATAAGGTCTGCAAGTAAAGTACCGGAGTCGGGAAAACGAAAATGCCATTCGTAATCACCGGTCATGAGATTCCCCAACTTGTGAAGATGTCGATCAGATGATGTCAAGGTACCCGTGTCCTCTGAATCTCGCTGGAAGCCAACCAACTCGATCCACCTCTGAGGTGCAAAGCACATCATCGGTCCCGCCATGCCTCGGGACCTCAAGATTTATGGTACGCGCATTGAAATCCCCCGAGATGATGACCTCTTTAGATCTTGAAAACTAGGAGATACTTGCGATAAAGGTCAAAGAAGGGGTCACTGTAGGCCGCTATGAATAAAAAAAGAGGAGGAAGCTATAGGGAAATAGCAAATAGCGATGAAGATGTCCCCGAGGTAGGGAGAAGTACATTAGGAAACCGAATTTCAAGATCAAAAAGATAATGTGCAAAGCGTGATACTGGTAAGCAGCAGAGCAACTACACAACAAAGTGAAATGGGTCTTGTACACATAAATAACTAGCAAGCAATTAAGGGACGCTAACTAACACAAAGTTGTTAGTTATTAACGTGATTAATGAAGAGTTAGTTAGCACCCTCTTTCGTTGTGGCATTCTTACGGTGAATCGAAAAAATATCTTGCCCATTTTCATGTTGTTTGGCAATGTGGGTTGTTAAACCTCTCTAAGTCATCGCCAACGACCAAAGTCACTTTGGTCTGTCCCAAAAATGTCACAAACTCATTAAGTTTTTGGTACTCATGGTTTGTCCTAATCACCTACATAAGAGATAAAACACTAACATTGGATACTCGTGCAAACATCATCGCCGCAATAACAACTCGACGAGTTACTAAAGTAACAGTAGTGAAGCCTTCGCATAACAAGAGACCTTCCAAAGACATTGTGTAGTCAAGTACCGAATCAATTTGGTTTCTAAATCACCACTTTCAAAACCCTCTATATAATAGATTAATTTGGGATAATGGTGAAGTCTCGACACCAAATACAAGAGTTCTAAAATCAGGGCAAGATCAAGCCTAACTCTTTGTGAATGGGGGAATCCAATGGTCCTCTCTCCCAAGAGAGATGGTACTTGTGCCTTTGCATGACAACCCCAATTCAACAAAACCCAAGTGAAGAATTAGTTTCCCCTACCACGCATTTGATGACCTCTTGGACTAGCTCTAAGGTGCTCAATATGTTACCAATATCGACTGAAAGTCAGGATACCACCAACATTCAATCAATCCTAAAGACATCTGGAAGATAACTTTCAAGACATGGGAGCTATTGTACAAATGGATGGTTACGACTTTCGACTTGACCAATGCACTAACAACATTCATGCGCCTGATGGTTAAAACATTTGGATCATGTCTCACACGCCCTGACACTCTACGCAAGCAAAAGTTCTAAGACAAGTTAGCCAAGTGTTCATTTAGTGTCGTAAAGTAGCCAATATTAGACTCAGTGATGTATTCATCTACGCATTAAAAGATCAAGGAGATGTAACATCGGCCTACTCCGCACAATCTTATAGCGTTAAGGAGTTTTCTTAGTGCGGGTTTGTTCCCAAGTTTTCTCACATCACATGGCCAAGGTAATTGTTGTCTAAAATAGCACCCCATGCTATTTTGAACAACTCATCCAAGTTTCAAACTTAGGTGGCTCCAAATGAAGACCCACATAATAAAAGACTTCCAAGGGTAGTCTTCTAAGGCATGTGTGAAAAGCTAAGTGCTTTGCGGCATGGAAAATACAGTATACGCAGACTTGGAAAATGTGGAATTCCACAAAGTTATTTAATTTCGCACAACACTACGATGTAAGAAAAAGTGTCGTGAGACATTGCACGGCAAAAACAAGCAAGTTGGAATGCGACTAAGGTCGAAGCCGCGAACAGAATCATGTGTTCCGTGGGTTCTCAAATAACAAAGGGACATCATGCCGCAAGTCTAAAAGTCGCGATCTAAGAAGTGGAACACCGAGGTATGTGGAGAAGGAAACTTAAGTGCGAAGTAAAGTTTGTACAAGTTCAAAGGCCGCGGTCATCAAGAGCAAAGAAAGTCGTGGACCATGAAAAGTTCCTAGACGAAGGAGAAATCCATGCGATCAAAGCAAAATCATCTAAAGTCTGCACTCAACCACTCTGTAATGTCCCCTTTTTGAAGACCCTTAGCCTATCTTTCCCCTTCGGCTTTTGGGATGTCAGTAAGGAAAAACTATGCTAGTAATTGAATGATATTGCCTAGAGAGTGATTTTTATCATTTGACATTATAAAGCAATATTCATTTAATTATGGATGCCAAGTGGTTTTTCCACCACCTTGTAGTATTGCTCACAAAAGAATATTTATTGAGCAATTAATGTAATTTATTATTTAATTTAATTCCCAAAAATACAAAATAAAAAGGGAATTAATTAAATAATAATAAAGTGGCTTTTAATGTCAAAAAGACCCTTAGAAAGGGGATGCCACACATAGAGGGGGAAAATAAAATAAAAAGGGAAATTATAAGGCATCCCTTATAATTTCAAATTATGGTTTTCCCTCCAAAAGGGAGTCGCTCCACCTTGGGAGAAAACTATAAATATATGTTTTGCCATTGAGGGAAGGGTTATGTTGATGAATCTATTGATTTCACTCCATGCTTGGAGTAATGGGATGTATGCCCATGGGATGTATGCCCTAACTCTCTTTCATTGAAGCTTCATACTGAAGCCATTGTTGAAGATATTGAAGATTCCATAGTTCTCTCCAATGTGCTCTCTTGTGTTGGGTTGGTAATGAATGCAAGAATGTAGGGATGCTTGCTAGGCAAGAAGAAGAGGTGTTTCTAGGTACTTTAGACCGTTATTAGGTCACTGGTCTGCACATAACAACAGTCATTAGAGAGCAAATAAATGACTTCATCCACTCAAAGATGAAGCTTAAGGAAGCCTCACACCAAGTACAAATAAGGTTGCATGATTCCAAGGTAGAAGGTGATGTTTGGTTTGAGAATTCTAAGGAGTATGAAGGTGTTTCATTGCACGAAGGTATGGTGTTTAATGACCGTATGTCGCTTCAACTCGGATTTTTGAAGGATTTCATCCTATACGTTTATGGTGTTGAGGCTAGCGTTGCTGCATGTGTGGACGTAGCAAAATGATAAGAGTTCGAGCAACCGGTGGCATTCTTTAGTTAAACACTCAAGGATTATGGATTACAATATAGTCATGTGGAAAAGGAGGTCTCACCATCATGAGGGCTCTCAAGAAATTTAAGCCCATGTTTCCGCTAGCCACATCAAAGTTTTAGTCTCACACCCTAGTGTGAGAGACTTCATCATGGGAGTAGAAATTAGTGAAAAGAGAGTTGGATGGGTGACCAAGATTATGGAGTATGATGTGACCATCAAGGCCACAAAACTGGTAAGAGGAAGAGCACTCTGTGAACAATTGGCCTTGGATGCTCAAAACAATCAAGAAACCTCCTTCTTCATGGAGAAAGAGCATGGACAAAACATGAAGGACCTAACAAGTCTACGTACTATAGAAGGTCCTCGAAGGATCCACGAAATAAAGGTCAACAAAGCATCAATAATCGGATTAATAACATCGCTACATTTTTATCCACCGGCGATATCTTCCTAGTTTGAGAAAAGCTATAAGGTCCGCAGAACGCTGAGGATCCACGACATAAAGGAGCTCAACATAGCAGCAACAACTAGATTAATAACATGGTTATATTTTTATCTAATGGCGCTATTCTCCCGGTTTCGTAAAAGCTGAAGGTCCGCAGAACGCGGAGGATCCATGAAATAAAGGAGGTCAACATAACAACAGATGGATTAATAACACGGCTGCATTTTTATCCACTCACGTACATCCTCCTGGTTTGAGCAAAGCTAGAAAGAGGCACCCGAGGTTGCAATTAGTTCCTTACGTGTTAATCAAGCGGGGTTTTTTTCAAAAAGAACCTCGATGGAGTGTTGCTAAACTTCATGAAGGTGAACAAGTGAACAAGGTTCGGCAGAGTTCCACAATGGTTTCTCTGTGGACACTTCTTAACCAAGGCCACAACGATAAAAATTATAAAGGCAGTTACCGTTGTTGCAGACTCACAAAGACTTCCTGGATGCGTGATCGTTTGGGTGATCACTCTAGCATCCAAAGCAGATTGCACAACATGGAAACCTTTCTCCAAGCGTGGGACTTGTAAACCGAGAGATGAATCTCCGTATTAGAAGTCGGTTCCTCAAACTCCTCCGATTTATAGCTAAATTTTGCAAAACTACAGAGGTTCGATCCTAATCCTACTCTAACCGCAAGGAGACAGGGATAGAAATGCAAAAATGAAACTAAACTAACAGTGATACACCAAAGGAGGAGTGGTGAAACATTTCACAAGCAAATAGACACGTACTCAAAGTTTACAACATAAAACATACACAGATCGATAAGATATAATTCAGATTTGAAATGAAGCAAATAATACAAACAAAGGACTCAAACCCATTCACAGGACTTCAGCATTATCTTTTCAAAGTGTCAAAAGCACGCATTACACCCTCGAGAGGTAAAAGAAAATCACACAATCTTTGAGAGGTCTCGATCCTTGCTTCACTCACTACTGGAGCTGAAAGAAGAAGTTGCTATGTCAAAAGTTCCCCTTTTGAAATGAGCCAAATCTGCTTTTACACAAGGTAAGGCGGTCGAGCCTGTGGGACAGAAACGACAAAAACATGAGAGCCCATCCTCCTTGAATGCAGTGTGTATTAAAACGGCATGGGAACCTTACAAACCCATACCCCGTCATTTTGACCGAAATACGGAGAAGGCGACCCATTCCGCATTAAATCTGTCGCCGAATGTCACTTCCGCCATGAACATGTGTTAGAGCCGTTTCTGATTTTCTCTCCAGACTGCACCAAAACTCGAGATTAACCCTAGAATCATGTAGAGAATTTCACAAGCTTTCCGTTGATATAAAGAACGTGCCAATCCGAGCTCTGGATCAAAAGATATGGAGATCTCAAGATCTAGGCACAAAACAGTGAAAACGGCTTTTTTAATTTCTCCCGCGCTCCCGCCACTGGACGACACGTGGCATGCATTGATTGGTCACGTGATTCTCTCTCCTTTGCTTACCCGCGGGTTTTTCTTGAATTTCTACCTTTTTGATGATTTTGGGACTTTTTCACTTTTTCCCGCGCCCGCCACTGGACGACACGTGGCGTGATCTTGCTGGAGGACAGGGCGGGCGTGGGGTCTTCCTTTACTTTTAGCCCTTTTTGGCGAACTCGGCCAAATTCTCTAACTTCTCCCCAAGCTCCGCACTTCCTCGCCCCATCGACACGTGTCCAATTCCTATTGCTCATGGCTGCCCCTTCAAAACTCGCCTTTGACTTTTGGACTTTTCCTTGACACGTGTCACCTCCTGGTTGGTTCACGGGTTTTTCGACTTTTCGCGCCCACCGCGTCTTTTTGTCCTTGGATGTCCTGGGCTTTTCCTTGGTTGAAGTTTCTTGTTTCGCCGAACTGCCGGCCGCTGGCCCATTTGTCCCATATGTTCCTTTGCTTTGGGCCGCGCCCGTAGGCTTTTTTTACCGATCCGCGCCAAGGCGTCCCGAATGTCCCACTTGTCCTAGGACAAGGACTTATGCCAATTTTCACATTTTTTTCTAGCCCAAGCTTATTTTCTCGCAACTCTTTCGCATTTTCTCGTAGCTTGCTCTTTCAACCTCGGACAGAGAGTTAGAAAACTTTTCAAGGGACCCTAAACATGATTTTTTCCCCCGGATCAATCAATTTGCCCTCGGACTTGAGAATCTCGATGTATGTTATCATTTCAACCACGGGGTGAAATTGATAACAATTTGGCGATCAAATGGGTCATCTCGCCCGCTAGATGAAAAGACCAATTACTCAAGCGAGCCCCATTGGGCATGGAGTCATCGAATATTCTCATTTAGAACCCTAACCGACTTTAAATGTGCAAGGAGGAAGATGGAATGTTACCTGATGAAAGCAAGGACTGCAAAACATCTCCATGGACAGCAAGCTGTGCCAAAGCACTTAGGGAAAACAAAGCTAACCTACAGCAAAACAATGTGCACAAGCACTTGGAGGAAAGAAAATCTAATCTAATATTTACAGAGGTAGTGAACTTCCCTCTAGAAGCAATGCTTGAGATAGATTCCATTGACTGGAATCTGCAGTTCTTCACCATCCAATGAGGCTAATTGGAAAGCATTGTTGTTCTTGCACTTTGTGACCACGTATGGGCCACTCCAAATGGCATCAAATTTTGAATGCCTTCCCGGTTTTTCTCTGTCCACATCCCATTTCAACACTAGATCTCCAACTTGAAAAGATCTATCTTTGGCCTTCCTATCAAAGGTCTTCTTGATCAAAGCTTGATCCTTTTCCATTGCTTGGGATGCTTGATTTCTGATCTCTTGCAGCTCCATCAACTCTGCATACCTCACCTCCATGGGCTCAAATTCAAGTAACTCCAGCTGCTTCATGAGTTCCAATGTTGGTAACTCAAGTGACATGGGCAAGATTGCCTCTCTTCCATAGACAAGCCTGAATGGAGAGTTACCTGTGGATCTTTTGGGAGTTATCCTATCAGCCCATAAGGCTGATTTCAGCTTTGGTATGCCAAGACCTCTCGATTCTCATCAAGAGTCCTCCTAATGATCTTCAACAAGTTCTTGTTTGTAGACTTCGCCTCGGCCATTACCCCCGAGGGTAATAGTTCGATGAAGTGCTTAGGTAAATACCGCTTCTCGACAGCCCACTACCACCTTGATCCAATGAATGCCAATGCATTATCAGAGATTATTGTGGCAGGTACACCAAATCTGGTTGTTATTCCCTCATAAAAGTCTAAGATGCTAGACTCATTTGCCTCTTTGAGTGCTACTGCTTCTGTCCATTTGGTGAAGTAGTCTGTGGCTGTCAAAATCCATTTATGCCCTTGGCTTGAATTGGGATTAATGACTCCAATGAAGTCCAAACCCCATTGCATGAATGGCTGGTCAACTGAGATTGGATGCAATGGAAGGGCAGCAAGTCTTTCTTTTCCTGTGAAGAATGCACAATTCTTACACCTCTTGATCCATGCATAGCAATCACTGAAAATTTTAGGCCAATAATAACCAGCCTTCATGATTTTTAGAGCTGCTACTCTTGGTGCAAAATGGCCACCAGCTGGTCCACCATGAAACTCTTCCAACACCCTTTGAATCTGACTCAGTGCAATGCATCTCAAAGCAGCACTCCATTCACGTCTTTCCTGAACAAAACTCCATCAACAATGGCATACGGAACAGCCTGCAACCTGAAGTGTCTCCTTTGGGTCTTGTTCATCTCTGGAGGGCATAGGCCTGTACTTAGGAAGTGTATAATACCTTGGGTCCAGCAAGGAGTGGGGGAAGCATTGTCTTTCTCTTGATTGCCACTTGGCTCATGGCTGTCCTGGACTGTCAAAACAGCTTCTTCTTCGTTGCATACTTCCTTTTGCTTCCCCAAAACCAGCTGCTCACACAGTCCTTTCCCTCTTACCAGTTTGGTGATCTTGATATCAATGTCATATTCCATGACACGGGTGATCCAACCTGCCCTTTTCTCATTCAAATCCTTGTTGAGGAGGAAGTCTTTAACTCCAGCATGTGAGACCAGCAACTGGACCTTGTTGTTCGAGATTAAATGCTTGAATTTCTTCAAGCTTCTGATTACTGCAAGCACATGCCTCTCAATAAAAGAGTACCTTACCTCACAGTCATCTAGGCTCTGGCTGAAGAAGGCAATCGGCTGCTCATCATTATCTTCTCGTACTAGGATGGCGAAATAGTGTCATCACTTCCAAATGCATAAAGGATGAAATCCTTGAGAAGTCTCTGGGTTGATGAGAGTTGGTGCCTGAGAGATAGCTTCTTTGATTGCTTCAAAACTCTCCTTGCCTTCTGCTGTCCACTTAAAAGCCATGCTCTTCTTTAACATTTTGGTGATGGGCTTGACAAGGGCTGCAAAATCTGGGACAAACCTCCGAACAAAGTTTATCCTTCCCAAGAAACTTTGAAGAGCCTTCTTGTGACTTGGCAATGGTAGTGCTCTTATGGCTTCAACCCTCTCTGGATCAATTGCCAGTCCCTCTTTTGAGACAATATGGCCTAAAAGTTTTCCTTCATGTGCAAGAAAGATGCACTTCTTGGGGTTCAAAGACACTCCGAACTTTCTACATCTCTGAAACACTTGCCTGAGGTGAAAGAGATGGTCTGCTGCGTTCTTTGAGAAGACAGTGATATCATCTAGATATATCAGCACTATCTTGTTGATCAAGCCTTTGAAAGCCATGTCCATTGCCCTTTGAAAGGTAGCACCAGCGTTGGACAGCCCAAATGGCATCTTCTTGTAAGCATATGTGCCCCATTTAGTTGTGAAGGCTGTCTTGAATTGGTCTTCTCCCTTCACCATAATCTGATTGTAGCCTGAGTATCCATCTAGCAATGAAAACCTTTCTGAACCAGCTACAACCTGCAATATTTGCTCCATGGAAGGGAGTGGATAATGATCCTTGAGAGAGGCTCTATTCAAATCCCTGAAGTCGACACACAACCTGATCTCTCCATTCTTCTTTCTGACTGGGACTAAGTTGGCAACCCAACTTGAGTGTTTGATGGGGAAGATGATACTGGCCTCAATAAGCTTGCTTAACTCTTTTCTCATGAGAGGCTCAATATGGGGATTCACTGGCCTTTGCTTTTGCCTGACAGGCTTGGATTCCGGATCCAGCTCAATAGTATGTTGTGCCAATTCTGGGTTGAAACCTCTTAGATCTTTGTAAGTCCAAGCAAAAACATCTGGGAATTCTTGACAAAGCTGAACAAAATCAGATTTCTCTTGTGAGGTACTTACTTTGCCAATCTGCAATGTTTTGCCTTCTTCCACTAAAATAGGCTCTGCATCCTCACCCTTTACTTGAATGTTCGCTTTCTCCTTCCGGAACTGATCATTCGGGTCGAAGATTGACTCCAGGGTTATGAGGCCTTTTGGTAGTTTGTTGGTTCTCAGCTGCACCACTTGGTCACCATACTGCTGTTCCAACTTTTCTTGATTCTTAGCTGAGAACTCAGCTTCTTCTTACAAGAAATGGATGATTTGCTGGTCATTTTCAAACACTTGCCAACCGACATTGTTATCGGCATCAAGGCCTCACAATCATGTGGATGTTTGGCTATACCTTGTCTTGTTGAATGCTTTTCATAATGTCAAAGGCTGCCCCTCTGCTGCAAGCTCGCTGCCAGCTTGATTCTTTTTCCCGGGAATGGATTTGATGCCAAAACCTTCAAAATCTTCCATGAGGTCCCACACCCTATTCTTGTAGCACTTGAGTAGATCATTCTTGGTAGCATGTCTTCCCTTGACCTGATTTACAATCAATTCACCTGTCTCCAAAGACTTGCAGAGATTCTTTATTTTTCTCTTGATTGCCCAATGCATCCCTCGCACCAAGGCTTCATATTCAGCAGTTGTTATTGAGCATGCAAATTGAAATCTAAAAGCTGAATAATACTTTATTCCTTGAGGTGAAACAAGCATGGCTCCTCCTCCTGCACCTTGTCTACTCCTTGACCCATCAAAGAATAATTGCCATACTTCATTCTTGTCTTTATGACTTGGCTTAGTGACGCTAGGAATAGGTTGATTTTCTTCGTGTATACAATAGACTCCCAGCTCAGATTCTTCTACTTCTTGATAGGGATCAAAAGCATGTATCTTGTTTGCCCATTCATCAAGAGTTAGGTCCGGGATGCTTCCAACCTTAGTGTCAGCCTCATCTGTGTTTGGATAATCTTCTTGATCAAATGCTGAACAGTTGGCATTGATTTGGCTTGGAGTATGAGGCTCAATATGAAAGTTTGCAATTGGCTCGGATCTGATTGTGACCTTAGTACCATATCTAGTTCTGAACAACATGTGTGACCAATCAGCAGATAAGTAGCCTCCAATTTTGGCTGTGAAATCCCTTGATAAACAAAGGGCAAAGAGTGGTGGCAAATCTATGACTGATACATCTTGTAAAACAACAACATTTGGACATGCATGCAAGGTAAGACTCAAATTTCTAATCACTCCAACTGTTGCTATTGCTGTCCCATCTAGCTGCACTACCCCTTTGGATGTTGTTTCATACTGGAGCCCTAGTTGATCAGCTATTTGCTTGGGCATCACTGAGCTACTTGCCCCGAATCAATCATGCAATTGTGTACTAGTTTATCCCCAATGATTAATGAAACATAGAAAGGAGGGGGCTTCAACATTTTACCTTGTTGTGCTCCATGACTTCCTTCAGGCTGGGCAGCATTTGTAAGCACTTTGTCTTGCATCTGAACCCGCTGATTCGAAGTTGGCCAATCCTTCATGGCAGCTTGCAGCAGATCTCTTTGTCCTGGGATGGATAGGGATTCCCACATTGATATATTGACGTTAGTCTTCTTCATCTGTTCAATGATACTGAACGGTGATGAAGGATCTCTCGTTGTCCTTTGGTTTCGCACGCTTACTTCGCACGTGGCAGCAACAAATGGCATTTGAGTTGGCCTAGGGGCTGTTCTTGGCTGCCCTTGTGTATTTGAAACTGGACTCTGCTTGCCAATCATTTGTGGAGCCGTGGAAGGTTGTGGATTGGTCGGGGCTAATGGCTGTTCTTCACCCAAATTTCTTCTCTTTGACCTTGTGTTGGCTGCAACACCTTGAGAAACTGCCTGATTCATGCCACAGAAATCTTCTGCTTGCCAGTTTACCAATGTGGTGTCATTTGGGGCTGATTGTTGTTGGAATGTTTCGGTTGTTGGTCGCTTCTTTGATCGCCTCACCCTCCACACCAAAAAGAGTTGTCACCATCAATGCTTGATTGAGAGCACCATTGAAACACATGGATTGGTTATGAGGCTCGTTGCATGGAAAGCACCAATCATATTCTTGGGCCATGTTATTTTGTGTTGGCACTAATGCCTTAGAGGCAGATATGGCATTTGGATTATAGGGCTGGAATGGTCTATTGGCTGGAGGCCTTGTTTGGCTTTGATTTTGATTTGCAGCCTGATTTGGTGACCTATTTTGTTGGTATGGGGGCCTAGCCTGGTATTGCGCTTGAGGCTGATACGGTCTAGCACTTTGAGCTTGCTGTCTTTTGATAGTAACCAGCTCATTTCCCAAATTTTGCAACTGTTTCATGACCTCTTGGAGTTCATTTGGGGCACTTGGAGATGAAGTGGAAGCTTCATTTGAACTCTGATTTCTAGGAGTGGGAACAGGAGCCAAAGTGGGTGCTTGGCTAGTGCTTGGATTTTCTAAGTTTGGATACAAGGGCATGGGAGGCCTAGGAGCCAATTACCAGCTTGAATAAGACAGTTTTCAGCCCTAATGGCAATGCTATAAGCCATAGGGATAGTTATGCCTCCCATGGACTTGAATCAACATAGAAATATCAGAATTTAAAGCTTTGAGATAGTATAGAAAAGCACCTCCTCCGCTGGCTCGACCGCCACCGGAATCCTATCCCAAGACCTTTGAAATCGAAGTTGAATTCACACCGCTCGTTGGGGGCTCTCTTGATAGTTGTCAGCTGCTCCAAAAGAGACAAGTTGTCTCCCTTCTCTCCAAATTGCTCGTGAAGTGCAATACACAACTGATTCCAGTTTGTGATAGAACCAGCTTCAAGGCTCCTAAACCATCGCAATGCTTTTACCCTTGAATGAAGATGCCAAGAACTGATGTACCACTTGCATTTCATTGATTTCATGGATCGCACAAAGGTTAGCAATATCTTTAACATGATCACCAGAGTAGTCCGATTTTCTCCGGTGAAGTAAGGGAATGTTCTTCAAGGCTGCAATAGAACCGGATGTTGTGCATTGAGAGCAAGTGGGCTGCTGCCTCGTGAAGTTGACGTAGGGATTGTTCTCGAGCCATTCTAATCGGTCTTAAAACCCTCAGTATATTGAAAGAAAGGCCCGTCTGTGGGGAGTTGAGAGAGTTCTGTTTGGTGGAGATGGAGACCTTTGAATCCTTCTTCCTCTTTGCCTTTTTCTCGAGATAATCTGCGGGTATTCAAACAGCGCTTTTCCTCTCCAACTCTTGACCTTGTGGTGATTCTTCTCATGAGTTTTCAGGCCTGCACTACTGAAACCAGTTGATTCTTCCCCTTGGAGTCGCCAAATATGCAAATAATAGCTCTTATAAGCAAGAAAACTGCAGCAGATGCATATCAACTTTGCTGCAATAAAATGAGACCTCTACTCCCACCGGCGTGCAAAACTATTGTTGCAGACTCACAAAGACCCCCGGATGCAGATCGCTTCTAGGGTGATCACTCTAGCATCCAAAGGTGATTGCACAACATGGAAACCTCTCTCCAAGCGTGGGGACTTGTAAAATTCGAGAGAGGAATCTCTAGATTAGAAGCTGGTTCCTCAAACTCCTCTGATTTAGATCTAAATTTTGCAAAACTACAGAGGTTCAGATCCTAATCCTACTCTAACTGCAAGGAGACAGGGATAGAAATGCAAGAAATGAAACTAAACTAACAGGTGATACACCAAAGGAGGAGTGGTGAAACATTTCTGTCAAGCAAATAGACACAGACCAAAGTTTACAACATAAAACATACACAGACTGATAAGATATAATTCAGGATTTGAAATGAAGCAAATAATACAAACAGAGGACTGAAACCCATTCACAGAGCTTGCATTATCTTTTCAGTGTCAAAAACACGCATTACACCCTCAGAGAGGTAAAAGAAAACTGTTACAATCTTTGGAGAGGTCTGATCCTTGCTTCAGTCACTTGCTGGAGCTGAAAGAAGAAGTTGCTATGTCAAAAGTTCCCCCTTTGAAATGAGCCAAATCTGGCTTTTACAGTGCAAGGGTCGAGCCCAGGGGACAGGAAACGTACAAAAACATGAGAGCCCATCCCTCCTTGAATGCAGGTGCATTAAAACGGCATGGGGAACCTTACAAACCCATACCCTGTCATTTTGACCGAAATACAGGAGAAGGCGACCCATTCTGCATTAAATCTGGTCGCTGGAATGTCACTTCTGGCCATGAACACGCGTCAGAGCCGTTTCTCGATTTTCTCTCTCCAGAATGCACCAAAACTCAAGATTAACCCCAGAATCATGTAGAGAATTTCACAAGCTTTCCGTTGATATAAAGAACGTGCCAATCCGAGCTCTGGATCAAAAGATATGGAGATCTGAAGATCTAGGGCACAAAACAGTGAAAACGGATTTTTAAATTTCTCCCGCTCCCGCCACTTGGATGACACGTGGCATGCATTGATTGGTCGCGTGATTCTCTCTCCTTTGCTTACCCGCGGGTTTTTCTTGAATTTCGACCTTTTTTATGATTTTGGGACTTTTTCACTTTTTTCCCGCGCCCCCACCACTTGGACGACACGTGGCGTGATCTTGTTGGAGGACAGGGCGCGGGGTCTTCCTTTACTTTTAGCACTTTTTTGGCGAACTCGGCCAAATTCTCTAACTTCTCCCCGAGCTCCGCACTTCCCTGCTCCATTGGACACGTGTCCAATTCCTATTGGCTCGGGCTGCCCCTTCAAAACTCGCCCTTTGACTTTTGGACTTTTCCCTTATGACACGTGTCACCTCCTGGTTGGTTCGCGGGTCTGCCGACTCTTTCGCGCCCACCGCGTCTTTTTGTCCCGGATGTCCCGGTTTTCCTTGTGCTAAAGTTTCTTGTTTTGGCCGAACCGGCGGTTCTCAGCCCATTTGTCCCATATGTTCCTTTTGTTTGGGCCGCTTTGTAGGCTTTTCGGCCGATCCGCGCCAAGGCCCCGAATGTCCCACTTGTCCTAGACAAGGACTTAGCCGATTTTCACATTTTTTCTGCCCAAGCTTATTTTCTGCAACTTTTTCGCATTTTCTCAGAGCTTGCTCTTTTCAACCTGGACAGGAGAGTTAGAAAACTTTCTGAAGGGACCCTAGAAACATGATTTTTTCCTGGATCAATCAATTTGCCTGGGACTTGAGAATCCTGATGTATGTTATCATTTCAACCCTGGGGGGGTGAAATTGGATAACAGCTTACTTCTAGCCCACACTTGTTAGCGAATGCTCATCAATGGATCAGGAAATGTAAGGAATGTGCTCTCTTCACTGGTAAAAATAAGATGGCAGCCCACTTCATCTCATTCAGCGGATGAACCCTTTTCCCAGTGGGAACTTGATTTTATCTGAATGATTAATCCTGTGTCAAGTGCGGGTCATAAATGGGTCTTGACAACAACTGAATATTTTACCAAGTGGACGGAGGTCGTGGCACTCAAGGGAGTTACTAAGTCAGCCATCCTTAACTTTCTTGAAGACGTTGAGACAAGGTTTGGGGTTCCCCAAACCATTATTTCTTATAAGGCAAAGGCCTTCTTAGGCTCTAAAATGTCTAACTCAGCTCTTCGACACAGAATATTCTTGAAGACCTCTTCAAAAGATTACCCTCGGGGTAATGGATTGGCGGAATCTACCAACAAGAAACTCATCAGAATCATGAAAAAGAAAATGGAGATCAATCAAAGACAATGGCACACCAAAGTAAAAAATGCTCTCTGGATGAAAAAATCATACCTAAAAGAGTAGTTTGTCTATGGTAGAGAAGCTAGGCTTCCGTTGTCTATGGAATTACCCTCACTGGAGCTGGCTCAGCAGCTTAGAGTTTGTAGGTGAAGATCAAAGAACAAGCAGAATGGCAGAGTTGGTTGAGCTTGAGAAATTGAGGCAATCTTCCATGATATGATTAAAAGAACATCGAGAGGCCAACCAATGGTGGTTTGATAAGAAACCAAATCATACGCTTTCAAAACAGGCGATCTGGTCTTGAAATGGGACGCAAACAACGCTAAACCAGGGCGACACTCCAAGTTTGATGCACTTCACAGTGCGCCATCACTACATGTAAGTAAGCCAACTCTTTTGAGTTGTCCAAACTTGATAGCAAGGCACTTAAAA
This sequence comes from Taxus wallichiana var. yunnanensis, assembly GCA_018340775.1. Lineage (NCBI taxonomy): Eukaryota > Viridiplantae > Streptophyta > Pinopsida > Cupressales > Taxaceae > Taxus > Taxus wallichiana. The sequence goes on along the minus strand of CM031242.1, from coordinate 435,554,521 downwards.
TCCCTGTTAATGGGATATATGTCAAAGCTTCTCTTTAAGTTAGATTCTTGCATCTTGTACATACTTGTTTTTCCTTGTTTTCCCTTTCCTCGTTATGTTTGGAGGTTCCCTCCTTCTATGGTGTGATGATTGTTGATTGAGTGTATTTTCAATCTTTGTGGCAATCATCTGAATAGGTGCTTGTGCACACTCTACATGTTTCACTTGGAGCATGTATGATCTTCATCTTTTGTATATAGGTTTTGGGAGTCCATTGCAGTTGATAATGGCCATTTCGAGTTTTCCTCCCTCCATGGCGGAAAATTGGAAGATTTTGGCATCTGCTTTTCCTCAATCTTTGTGAAATAAGTGAGTTTCTTCTTCTCAATCTTTGTGGTGATCATCTAAATAAGTGCTTGTGCACACATGTTTCTTCAAAATAGGTTTTAGCATCTATGATCTTCATCTTTTGTATATAGGTTTTGGCATACTCCATTGCCCAATGGATGTTTAACTACTAATTTAGTTTCCTCCCTCCCATTTTGTGGTAGAAAATCATAATAAATTAGTATAAAGTGCCTAAGATTTTGGAGCAGTTTTGAAGTGATTCATCCAAAGCTCCAAATGATTAGCTTCAAAATAGAGTTTTAGGGTAGATTCGAGCAAATGCCAAGTTCAGTGTTCTCACGAATTTCTTTGGGGCCACCGTTGTAAAAGTTTAAGATTAGTTTTCAAAAACTGTTCATACTTGACTCTATGCCCAATGGATGTTTCAAGGCTACTAATCTTCACATCTATGCATGTTTTAAGGCTACTAATCTTCACATCTAATATTTGATGCAGATGTCCCCTAAAAATTGCTTCAAATCTATTGTCTAAAATAATGCACCCAGATTTCTGGATGCTATTTTAAACAACTCATCCAAATTTCAAACTTAGGCGGTTCCAATTTGAAAATCATCGCAGATTAAAAAACATCATTTGGGATTCATTCATAGGGCTTGTTAGGTTAAGTACTTTGGAATAGTCTTCTAGCTGGCATTTTTTGAAAACACTCGAAGGTTCTGATCTGCTGTACTAAAGTCTGCTTTTATTAATCTGGCATGGAAAATACAAGATCCATTACCCGGACTTGAAAACTATGGAATTCCAAACTATTGTGCAGTTGGTTAATTCCGCCACAGATTAAAAAAATTCGCAAAGCATGTAGTCCGCTGGAAAATACAAGAAAAACCGCAATGTAATTCCGAAAAACGTGCCATGAGACACCACGGAGCAAAAGAAAACAAGTTTCAATGCGACTAAGGTTGGAAGTCGCAGAATAGGAATCATGTGATCCACGGGTTCTCAAAGAACAAAGGGACATTTTTGCGGGTGTAAAATCCACGAGGTGAAGAAGTGGAACACCGTTGTAATGTCCCCTTTATGGGATTAATGGAAAATGCAACACCGAGATAGAAAACAACACCACTAGTGATTAAAAATGATAAAACCCAGCCAATAGTACCTTATCTTTCAATAAATCACTTAAAAATATGTATTAAATATATGGATCTGGACCCTTCTAACACAGATCGCTGCAACAAACCTTAACCCTTATTCGATTAAGCATAGAATGTATTGCAAAGACACTCAATATTCTACCAAACACCCACAAGCAAGTCGCTGCCAAACAAGAGACTTAATCACATCCTAAGCTCATGCTTAAACCAGTCGATTCACTCAGAAATGTGTCACATTAAAATCTGCAACCAGAACTCTGAGATCTCCTCAATATTATGCGAATCTAGTTCACAACAGCTGGGATATATTAATCATAAGAGAAAGATAGAAGTCGCTGGATATTTTGGGCCTTCAACAAGCATTCCCAACACTACAAACCCAGTCGCTGAGGTCTGAAAAGGAACAGCAGATTTGCATGGATGAAAATCAGATAATAATTATGTGGAGATAGCACCAAACCTGTTCTACATCAGTCGCTGCCAAGAGGGGCTGTACCAACATCACACAAATATGCAACTCCTAGTTCGAACCACTCCAATCAGTCCACCTAAGTGATAGGAGAAGTCGCTGCAAAATAAGGACTGTGAACCATACCAAATCAAGCATATATATCAAGTCGTATCACCCTCAGAACTGTATACAAACAGCCCACAAATATAATAAGAGGAATCGCTGGGATTGGGGACCAATACACCAAGTCGATTTGCAATAATTTTTGTATTTGATGCCAAGGAAAAACCAGCTATAATCCACACGACCAGCTAGTTAAATATGCATCCAAATCAATTCCAATACTCCACAAACAAGTCGCTAAAACTGAAGATCAAGTAGATTTGCAAGCACACCAAAAATACTCCAATTTAATATCAAAAATCCAATTGCTACAGTGACGTCGCTACAGTAAAAGGCAGATTTGCCAAAGATAATAATAAGTTCTTCAATAGATGCCAAAAGAAAACCAGCTCACTACAACCTCAAGCATATATATCAAGTCGTATCACCCTCAGAACTGTATACAAACAGCCCATAAATATAATAAGAGGATTCGCTGGGATTGGGGACCAATACACCAAGTCGATTTGCAATAATTTTTGTATTTGATGCCAAGGAAAAACCAGCTATAAACCCACACGACCAGCTAGTTAAATATGCATCCAAATCAATTCCAATACTCCACAAACAAGTCACTAAAACTGAAGATCAAGTAGATTTGCAAGCACACCAAAAATACTCCAATTTAATATCAAAAATCCAATTGCTACAGTGACGCTACAGTGACGTCGCTACAGTAAAAGGCAGATTTGCCAAAGATAATAATAAGTTCTTCAATAGATGCCAAAAGAAAACCAGCTCACTACAACCTCCCACGCAAGAGAGAGAGAACATCAATGGGCATGCATCCCAGCTCCAAGCATGGAGTATCAAAATAAGTTCATCATAACATAATAATAATAATGGTCCTAGCACTCCTTTTATAAGCAAGGAGGCACAAAATTCGAAAACCCTAGGAGAAGGAAAATATTAAATAAAAGCAGTTTGTTCTCCCTAGGTGTGGCGTCCCCTTTTCAAAGGGTGATTTTAACAATAAAAGCCACCTAAATGTTTATTTAATTAATTCCCCATTTAATTTTTATATTTTGGGAATTAAATTAAATAATCTTCATAATTAAATAATTATTGCTCCAGACAATAATATTTAATTATTTAATAAAAATGTTTCCCTTGCACATCCCGAAGCCCACGGGGACGTATAGGCTAAGGGTCTTCAGAAATGGGGACATTACAACAATGTAATATCCCCGAATGGATATTTTGACTCCTACTCGGATTCTTAGAAAATCCCAAATCCTTGATCAAATGAAACTCTGCAAAACTCAAGTAAACCTGCAAAATACGACTTTGGTATGTGTATATGCTCACACCAACAGCCCATAAATTATTATCTTTCACTCCCAAACATAAAAACAGATCTATAAAGGTTATGGCAATTAATATTATGGCAGATCTGAATTTATTAGGAGAAGTGTGACTAGGGTTTGAGTGAAAACCCAATACAAACAACACTAATAATTCCAAAAATATCACAAATTGGTCACAATAATTTTAGAAGCCCAAATGTGCAATAATCCTGATTTTTAAAGGTAAGTAGTGGCTGCAAAATAACTCAGAAATCTGCATAAAAATTAGACTGAAATACCTCTTTAAACCCTTCCAAAAATTCTGATTTTAATTGTTTTTATCCCAAAATGCAGTACAATAACCAGCATACAAAATCAGACCTGGAATGGCATAAACTGACCAAAACGTAAGTCTCCCAACTCTAGAAAAATCTGGAAATCACTGCTGCAATTTATTCTTCAAACAACACTGCTGGAAATAACTAGAAACCAGTGAAGCACAATAGAATTCCCTGTGTGGAAATCCCTCACATTCTCTAAGAGGGTTTTCGTCCTCTAGAGGTATAAACTAAGGGTTTTCATCCTTATTGTTTTTATGCAAAAGCTCAAGGCTTGAAACACAAATCTGAATTTGATATAATAAGTATGAGATAGAATGTTCTCCCCTCAAGTCGACTTCTCCTTATAAAGTAAGAAGAGACCCAAAACAACCTCTACAATATCCAATCAGCTCACAATGATTTTCCCTAAGCAAGAATTTAATTTTTTCCATATTAAATGTTTTTCCCAACAACTATTTCCCCCTAATGCAAGTTGCATTTTTCTAGGGGAAATAAATAAATTAATTATGTTTTTATCCTTCCTAAGCTTCATTACTCTCCTTTGGCCCAAGTCGCCATTATCCTATCTAGGAAGAATAAAATATAATAAATCCCTTTATAATGATATTTGCCCCTCAAGGAAAATCGTATTTACCATAAGGATTATAATTTATTTCTATTAAGCCAAATAAATTACTATAAGTGCTTTAATAATTTTATTTTAATTTTTTATAGCACTTTATAATAATTTATTATGACTTAGTTACCCTTATATTTTTCCTTTGGCCGTCGGGTTGACAAAATAGGCCAAAGGTCTTTGATTGGGAAGGGGATATTACAGTCCTCCCTTCCCAAAATTGCTTGCCCTCAAGCAATTTTGAATTTGTTTTGTCCAAGTGCCATGCACAATAGACAAAACATGTTGAAGTGATCTCACAAGCCTGGCACATGTTCCTGTCAAGTGAGCTAAAACTTGCCCCATATATCATCCACAAAATGCTCATATACATATATTTGGAGCAATGGTTCAACAAACTCCAAAATGAAGACTTCATCTTCTACCATATCATGCATCTCATGATGAAAATAAATTGGAATAGGCAGCAATAAATAAGACGCATTATTATGCTCTTCATACCTTTCAATGCCATCAATGTTCTCTATGTGCTCAAGATAGACATATGTTGAGCTGCCCCCAACATTGTTGCTGATGATCAACAATTGCTGGTTTGGAAGCGATTCCACACAAGTGTCCATGTGAGGCTCCTTCTCAAGGTATCTAAAGATGATCAACCATTTTTCCTTGCTGGTTTGGAAATTGCAGCAGCTCTGCAATTCCACACAAGTGTCCATGTGAGGCTCCTCCTCATGTGTCAGCTGCTCCATAGAGTCTTCTTTCGTGGGTGTAGACTTCCTTGCATCATTTGTCCACATCTTTTCCTTGAACTCTTGCAGGTGTTGTCTTGCTTGAGCGACTATCAATTTAGCAGCTCTAGCTCTGTTATTCCATTCCTCACACCTTTTCAGAGTTTCCATTACATCTTCTTTGCTTGCATATATGAATTTCCTCTCCTCCTTTGGAGCTGAAATAAATTTCTTATCTTGGCATCCAACAAGCAACATTTCTTCCTTATTAATGCAATTAATGGAAACCATACCTTGCTCTCTAGAAACTTCTTCTTCTTCCTTTGGCTGCAGATCTGATTTTTCTCCATGTGTAGATGATGTGACTATCACATTAGAAGATGCCTTATGATCACCCAATGAATCCATGCCATTGCTATCCAAAACTCTAACATGCTCTATGCTAGCCTCTAAAGTAGAAGCTTCTAGTGAACCCTCTTGCAAGGATGATGTAAATAAATCATTGCCCAAAGCATGTCTACCAAATTCATCATATAAATTTTTGCATACCTCATTGGAACTTGAAGATACCAAAGTACTCTCATGAGGAGTTGTATCAACCATATGTGAAGATTCTCTGTTCCTTCCATGTATAAACAATTCAGAAGCTATAGTGTGATATTCCTCCTTGCCTCCTTCATCTTGTGGCCAAGATTCGGTGCATGTCCATGTAGTCCTTGAAATGAAAATTTTTCTTAACATATTGAGGAAGGATGCTATACTCCTCAAATAAGCTAATCACTTCTTCTTCTGTCTTGTGGTGTGGGACCTTTGCGAATAGAAAGTGATGATGATCTAAACCTCTGATCCTGTCTGGCCCTCAAACTGCCTCTCTTATCTCTTGATCTATCCAATGCCAACTTGTCGAGAGTGGAGCCCATACGTTCCATGGACTGAAACAACGGTTGTTGGGTGTCTACCATTTCCCCAAGAAGTTCTCTATCCGGATCCCGTAGAAGGCTTTCCTATCTATCTCCCATGATTTCGGCTCTATCACCAACTACCTCTCGTGGCTGCATCAAATCAAAACCCTACATGTGGGAGGAACATTGATCTAATACCACTATATAATATCCCCAAATGGATATTTTGAATCCTACTCGATTCTTAGTGAAACACAAATCCTTGATCAAATGAAACTCTACAAAATACGACTTGGGTATGTGTATATGCTCACACCAATAGCCCATAAATTATTATTTCTCACTCCCAAACATAAAAACAAATTTATAAAGGTTATGACAATTAATATTATGGCAAATATGAATTTATTAGAGAAGTGCAACTAGGGTTTGAGTGAAAACCCAATACAAACAACACTCTAATAATTCCAAAAATATCACAAATTGATACAATAATTTTAGAAGCCCAAATGTGCAATAATCCTGATTTTTAAAGGTAAGTAGTGGCTGCAAAATAACTCCGAAATCTACATAAAAATCAGACAGAAAAACCTCTTTAAACCCTTCCAAAATTTTGAATTTAATTGTTTTTTATCCCAAAAATGCAAAGATAATAACCAACATACAAAATCAGACCTGGAATGGCTCTGAAATGGCATAAACTAACCAAAAAGTAAGTCGCCCAACTCTAGAAAAATCTGAAATCACTGCTAGAAATTATTCTTCAAACAACATTGCTGGAAATAACTAGAAACCAATGAAACACAATAGATTCCCCGTGTGGAAATTCCTCACATTCTCTAAGAGGGTTTTCGTCCTCTAGAGGTATAAACTAAGAGTTTTCATCCTTAGTATTTTTATGCAAAAGCTCAAGGCTTAAGACATAGATCTGAATTTGATATAATAAGTATGAGATAGAATGTCCTCCCCTACACCAACTTCTCCATATAAAGGAAGAAGAGACCCAAAACAACCTCTACAATATCCAATCAGCTCACAATGATTTTCCTAAGCAAGCATTTAATATTTTCCCATATTAAATGTTTTTCCCAACAACTATTTCCCCTAATGCAAGTTGCATTTTTCTAGGGAAATAAATTAATTAATTATGTTTTTATCCTTCTTAAGCTTCATTACTCCCCTTTGGCCCAAGTTGCCATTATCCTTTCTAGAAGAATAAAATATAATAAATCCCTTTACAATGATATTTTCCCTTTAAGGCAAATCGTATTTACCATAGGGATTATAATTTATTTCTATTATGCCAAATAAATTAATATAAGTGCTTTAATAATTATATTTTATTTATTATAGCACTTGATAATAATTTATTGTGACTTAAGTCACCCTTATATTTTTCCTTTGGCCATCGGGTTGACAAAATAGGCCAAAGGTCTTCGATTGGGAAGGGTATATTACACACCGCACTACGTGGAGAAGAAACTTGAGAGCGGAGTAAAGTTCACACTAACTTCAAAGGTCGTGGCTCATCAAGAGCAAACAAAGCCCCGAGCATGAAAAGTTGTTAAACAAGGGAGAAAGCCACATATTAAAGCAGAATCATCTAAAGTCCGTGAGGCATGATAAAGCCACACTTGTTTTGAACTAGGCACTCAACCACTCTACCAACCCGACGTTGTCCTCCTTCATTGGCAATCTAATGGCATGTGATCAGAGCGATGTCGCGCGCCATACGTGGACTACGAAATATATGGTGATTGGTCCTTGGTGTTGGTGGTTGTTTGATTTCATTAATCATTGGATGTGATCGGTCTCTTCTCCCCTCTCTCTCTCAAATTCTATAAATGTAAGTGTTTTGGCACATAATATGGGTTCTTTTCTGCTAAGTTTGGAGCTTTGTCCTTTTGATCTCGCAAATCCTCGCTCGAAACCTTTGAACTCGCCTATGGAGATTTCTTGCCTCGGCTTTGTACCTGTAAATGGTTAAGTTTTGATATTAATGCAAGTGTGGCTTCGTTCCTCTAAATGTTCTATGTTTGATGTGAACATCTTTGTCCTCTAGCGCACCTTCATTCTTTCCAATTATTCTCCTTCAAACTTATGTGCATCTTTTAGATCTTCACTTGTGTATTAAAATTTGTGTTTTTAGAGCCAGAATTGATCCATTTTCCAATTTGGTGCATCACCCCCTTTTATTTTATTTTTTCTCTCTCTCACCATGTCTCCTTGGATTCTTAGTTTAGGTCTTGATAGTGTTAGAGTAGAAACTAGTTAGTGTAGTTACAACAAACTAGGGTGAGAGGATCCAACCCTTTTATCTAAGAATAGACCTTGATTGAACCCACACCTTCAAGGTCTCTCATATTGTTTCATTGAAATGTTGAATCCCTGATTCAGCAAGGGTGCGAATTTCAGTGACAACAATAACCTTCAATTGGACACTCGCACAACAATGTGCTTTTAAGGTTTTCAAGAAAACACTTTTGCGAGGTTCCTTTTCTCATAATTCCTAACACATTCCATCAAACTTCATATTGATACATCTCACTATGCACTCATTGTAATATTCATGCAATATGGACTTCCAGTTGCATACCACACTCAAAGACATCAATGACACGGTTCAAACATAAGAAGGGTCATTTGCTCTAATCATAAACAACTCCAATTTCTGCAAACACAAAGAAAGCTACAGAATGCATTCCGTATGAAGTGGGTGACATGTGTAGTTCTATATCATGATAAAGCACACAAAGTGAAAGGATAACAAAGCCAAATATTTCCTTAGTTGATAACCAATACACACACACTATTCACAGTGTTAGACACTCGCAGCAAAAACTTTATAGACAGGGTATCACTCTAAGGACTTTGTAGATGCCTACACCAATCTCTTGCTTGGTGAATAGGTTCAAGAATTCTACTCAGGTGACATGATTTTCTACAAGCTTGGACATATTTCTATACCTGATGGTGCACCTCACTACAGACTCTTTGGAAGGCGCACTATGCTAAGACATCAAGCCACTTCGACAGTAAAAATACTCCAACTACATTGCATTCACATTTCCTTTGGCCACACGTGCACAAACGTGGACCACCACATCAAATCTTACATTCCATGTTACGTGCAAAGCCCACAAACTTCTGTACAAGCTTGGTTATATTTGTATAACTGATGGCGCACCTTGGCAGAGACTCATTCGGAAAGCACATTATCTTAAGACATCAAACCACTTCATGTTACAAAGAGACTAGCCACTCACATTTCTACTAGTCACACATGCCCAAAAACATGGAGTGCCACATCAAGTCTTGTAGGCCTTGTCACAAGCAAAGACCACAAACAAGAAGCTAGGGCATTATAGACCTTTACTGGTAGTATCCAGACCATGGCAATCCATCAACATGAATCACCAAAATGGGTTGCCTATGAAAAATTGTGAGAAAATGTTGTTTACTGCAATGGACAGGTTTTCAAGATGGCCATCATAGTTCCCTCTAAGAAAAGCATACATGCAATCGGCAATGTTCGTGCTGTCTTCAGACATGTTTAGGTTCACTTTAGACTCCAAGCATCCATCGTATCTAACCAAGATCCTCACTTTGTTGGTTGATTTTGGGAAACACTGAGGGAATTGATTCGTACATAATGGGATTGATTGACGATAATTCATCCTCAAACAGATGGACAAACAAAAATTGTCAACTGCATATTAGTTTGTCTTCTACACATGCAAAACCATGTGGATGCTCACCCTTGAGATGATAACTTGCTTTATATCCAACATGACGACAACAAAGCTATTCATAGTTCTTAAGGGCTACTCCATTCCAAACATATCTTAGTGAGCACCAATTGGCAGTGAGTCATGCACACCAGAAAGGGAAGTGGACAAAACAATTTTTTTTTTTGCAAAACATAAAATCTGTTCATCAACAGGTACAAAGATGCCATGATGCACATCGCCCACCTCATGCATTCTAGTTGGAAATGGATTTTGGTTGCATCTTCACAAGGAACACTTCAAGGGTCCACACCAAAAGATCAAGCATTTGCATTATAGTCCTTACAACATTCTGCATGCAGCTGGTGAGAACGCATTTGTTCTTGATTGACATGGGCAAGCACCCAATATTCAATGTAGAACTCCTTTAAATTTCCTCTAGTTTTTGAACCAAAATGCCACAACTCCCTTATGATTTGGATCCCAAACACCAGTACCAGAAATAAAAATCAGATCATCAAAGTGATAGACATACGCACCCGCCAAGTAACACATTAATCCTTTTGAGTGTTCAAGGTCAGGCAATATGTTGATCACGCTAAGTGGTACAACCTTCAACAACTTCACGTTCATTTCCCGCAGCTAATCGAAGATGTAATGAGGACCATTGCTTCACAAGAAAGGGTAAATGATATCTCCTTAACCTTGTAGCCAGCCTCACAGCTCGTAGTCGAAGTGATAGACACATGCACCCGCCAAGTAACACATTAATTCTTTTGAGTCTTCAAGGTCGGGCAGTATATTGATCAAGCTAAGTGGTACAACCTTCAAAACTTCACATTCAGTTCCCGCAGCTAATTGAAGATGCAATAGGGACCATTGCTTCACAAGAAAGGGCGAATGATATGTCCTTAGACTTGATGCCAGCCTCACAGCTCGTCGTCAGTGCAATCCTCCTCACTCTTGTAGAGCTTGATCTACTAAGCCTCGCAGATGGAATGGAGACCATTGCTTTTCAAGAAAGGGCAAACCATTTGTGTGTAACCCTGCAATCTACCTTGTAGTAGCTTGCAGTCACGCAAGCCTCCTCACTCGCCTTGCATAAAATGAGCTCCGTAGCCTCATTGTATTTCATTGAACGCATACAGATTCGTGGCTTCGCAAAGCATTGCCATAACCCCTTGCAACATATTACACAAATCTCACTTGCCTCACAGTTCACCCAACACTTGGAGCCATTAACTAAGTGTTGCATTACCTTGGTTGATTGGTCTTAGTAGACCTCACAGTTTGTATAGCCCTACGCTAGAAAAATGCAACAATCGATTCTGCAGTCTTGATACTTCACTACATCGCACTCTCAGTTTATGTTGCCATGCGTCAACTCCTTCCTATGTTGATATTCGGAACTACTCCAATACCGCTCATAGTATTCATAGCTCTTACAATGTTGCACACCTTTTCATAGCCTTGAACAGTGTTACTCAGCACCTTGCTTCTTTGTGGTACACTCACACACTTGTACCTTGCTCCTTCACATGCTTAATGTTGTCGCATATCTGTGAAGGACCTCTACACAGATATAATCTCATCAGCAATGCCACACTAGTTGGAAAACGCCATACCCACACCATGTTAAAGAAAATAATCTCATAAGCAATCCCACACATTGGATCACAACATTTATCACCTGGGAAGGTGAAGCATCTTGCAACCATTTTCAATTGTAACTGCTACCTGTAATCACACATTGTGTACTACATATGTGTAATATAGAATTGACTTGTCAGTCAGTTGATCATCGACCATCTGTGTCCCTAGAGTGAATTGCGCTCACATAGACCAGATAGTAGAGACATAGCATGCACTGCATATCTTATTTCAAACACATCTATAGTTTTGGATTCTTTAACACTAGCGTAGGAAAATCAGCAAGGAAGCATTCTGCTTCTGATCATGAGACCTTGCCCTCTTAGCCTCGCTAATTCATTGTACACATCTACAGTTTCCCCAATCGGAATATTGAATAGAAAATTCACTTGTTTATACAAGTCTTCTGCATTTGAATCTGTTAGTTAAGTAATCTGTTTAGCCTAGCTACGCATTTTACAATACACTACTTATGCCTAAGTGTGTATTGTCCACTGCACAAGTCCTAATTCATTGTACACATCTACACTTTCCCCATTCGGAATATTGAATAGAAAATTCACTTGTGCATACAAATCTTCTGCATTTGAATGTGTTAGTTAAAGTAATCTGTTTAGCCTAGCTACGCATTCTACAATACACTACTTATGCCATACGAAAAACATGTGGATTGAAGTACGTGTGTCATAAACTATGTGCATGAAATATGTGAATCATAAATATCCTATAACAAGGGAAAACAATTTTTCGTATGGCCCACAAAATGCAAAAATTTCACTAAACCTTAAGTTAAAATACATCAAGTAAGAATTTTCCCTTTGTTTACTGCTATCTTCACAATAATATAGCAGCAAACAAAGGGAGCGATATGACGATTTGATTGTGTGAGAAGGATGTTTTTTCGACCTCGAAGACTTATCACTAAAAGCACCTAATACCATCAAGTAAGTTTAATTTTCCCTTTGTTTACTATCACTAAACAGTAAGAATGTTTTTCTCACACAATTTGATTGTGTGAGAAGGATGTTTTTCGACCTCAAAGACTTATCACTAAAAGCACCTAATACCATCAAGTAAGAATTTTTCCTTTGTTTACTGCTATCTTCACAATAATATAGCAGCAAACAAAGGGAGCGATTTGACGATTTGATTGTGTGAGAAGGATGTTTTTTGTCGACCTCGAAGACTTATCACTAAAAGCACCTAATACAACAAGAAAATATAGGTGAATGTAGGTCTTTACATAACTTCAGTTTTAGATTTAGAGATCAACCAGTAAAATACAGAAACCTCAATCGGAGTACCATCAATCTTCTAAGTCTTTCATGATGTGTCACCGATTGTATTATTCGTAAGAATAATGGGTCAAATTTATGTGTGAATTTTCAGGCCTTGAAAAAGCTAACCGCCGAGATTGACTATTCTTTACCAAGGATAGAAAAATTGTTGGATCAGTTGTAGAAGACAATATTTTTTACTTAACAGGACCTTTAGATAGGGTAACATCGACTTGTGATTCAACTAGAGGGTACTAGGAAGATGCAAGAAGCATGTGAGTGTTTAGTGATGTAATTCGGTTTGTGCAATGCACAAAAGACAATATTTTTACTTAATTGGACCTTTAGATAGGGTACCGGGAAGACAGGGATCAAGACCAGATGCAAGAATCATGTGAGTGTTTAGTGATGTCATTCAGATTGTGCAATGCACTAGGCAAAATTCATGAGAGTCATGACTGAAGTTCTTTGGAAATTTGTCACCCATTTCGTGATTGTGTATTTTGAATATATATTTGAGTTTAGAAAACATTCAGGAAGAGCATTTGGACCATCTACAACAAGTTTTCAAACGTTGCGCAAAATCAACTATAAGGAAATTCGAGTAAGTGTGAGTTTGTGTGCCAATCATTTATATATCATGGTTTCAAGGTTGGTGGCAAGGAATTGAAGATAAGACTTGTGCAATTGACTTACGCATTTCACATGAGGTGTGAAGTTTTATCAAAAAAACTTAGTATCTATTGGTGAGAAAATTTGTCGTTAGGAAAATTTGGTGGATTTCCACCAACTCTCTGGGACTAGGTCCCTCTGCTTGAATGGGGCAGCTCCATTATTGTATGTGAAACATAAATAAAAATCTGTTGTTGGCCTAGAGGACGGGGATCCAAGAGGCACACCGCACCGCACTTAAGGCAAATGCTTGTAATCTTGTGTAAGGGAGAATATGCTAGGCGGTAGGGAAGCGGAGTGAGAAATTAGGAGAGAGACTAATATTGCAAGTAGGAAAACTCATATTATTGCAAAGATTAATCGGAGCATATTAACACACACAATTTGAGAAGAATAGCAACTTCGCTACTAACATCAAGACAAGATAAAACCATGAACACAAAGTATCACTTATTCATTCATCCAAAAAAGTAGAAACTCCTTTATTGACATTCTCACAAAGTTGTATTGTTGGCTAGATTTTCTGCATAGCTGAAAACTTAGGCAGTCATGACATAAATCTCCCTCATTTACCGGTGAGGCTCCCGTGTAAGATTTCTCAATTAAATATGCTAGTATCTATTTGGGGTATTACTTTAACCATGCAGCTCATGAACCATAGCTGTATAGTTTTGCAACAAGTAAGCAGCTGTTAAAGAAAGGAAATATCTAATGAAGAAGGAAATAATAAAAACACAGGAAAGAAAGAAGAGGGATGTGCAATTCAATCAATAGATTACAGAGTTGATTGCATGCACATAGAAACGTAACCAATAGATATTAACACACAGGATTATAAGCAAAGGTAGTTGTTAAAGAAAAGGAAATATCTAATGAAGAAGAAAATAATAAAAACACAAGAAAGAAAGATGAGGGATGTGCAACCCAATCAATAGATTACAGAGTTGATTGCATGCACATAAGCATGAACCAATAGATATTAACACGTAATTATAAGCAAAGGCAGCTTTCAAATCTAGATCTAAAATAACACACGCTTTATAAGTAGATCTAGGACAAAAAGTCAGAAACAAAATGCACCGTGACACAAAGTTCTCCGGACATCTGCTCCCTTCTATTCCTTTGCTTCAAATAGCTATCGTGGATTTCAAAGCACAAAGTCTGGAACACAAGAATGTTGCTTACAAATTTCGATCGCTTAACCCGTAGGTTCTTCCTCTATTTATAGTGTATGGAGAGGAAGTTACAAATAGGAAACTATAACTGAACTGGCACATGTGAAAGTTGTAACATAAACAACTGGCAATATCCCTCCTGCCATTCCTCTTTGCATGACATGCATAATTTATAACAAAAATAAAACCTTCTATTTTGCATGTCTGCCACCTATTTCCAAGTAGTTGACTTCTTCAAGTAATGGCTTTTAAACCAATCACTTAAGTTTTATAATTTAATTGATCACTCAATTACTTTGTTGGAGGAAATAAGAGAAAGAAGAAGAAAGAGGAAAGCTACAGCTTGTTCTTTTTTTCATATTCTACATGCGCATTGATTCTTTTGCCTTTGATTCTCACCAAACCGGATCTAGAAGCAAATGACTCGTGATTTTTCTTACGGGTGTTTCCTTTGACTTGTCTTCCCTCTTATCCTTGAAGCTTTTGCAGCTCTTCTCCAAAGACATGCATCGATAATGTTTGCCGTAAATAACTCGTCATTTTTATTTTCAATTGCATAGAGCAATTAAAAATTCTAGAAAGCACTCGGGTGAATGCAAATTCAATGAAGGCTTCAATCGGAAGATTGCCCGAGCACATGCACAAGATCCTTAAAGGAATTCTCCATGCACCGACTTCTTCACAGTGCGTCGAAAACAAGAGGATGAATTTTTGCGAAGCCTTTTTGTGCGTATCTAACAATTAAATCGGTGATAGGTGCATGGTCTCAGTATCCGCATCATTGATTTCAGCAAATATGGAAGATATGCATGACTCCGCCCCTTCCTTCTCGCTCATCCCTGCTTTTGCCATGGCCGGAGCAATCTTTACTGTGCGACCTGCGAGCAACTCTTTTTCTCTTTATTCGGCCAGAATTCTTCACAATTGGTGCGAGATCTAGGAACTTCTTCGATTCGGAGGATATATTCAATGTGTCCGACACTCGATTTAAGCTCCTTTCAATTATATAAGCCCCTGGGCACCTGTAATAATATGCAGACAATTAATTAGACTTAAATCAGGCTCCTTCAAACCTAGGTGCCAAACTTTGAAGCTTTCCGCGGTAAAAACACCTTTTATCATTAATAATTGCCCTTCCTATTTCCGCAATTAATTAATTAAAAATCATGCTTTTCTCTTTAAACTTGGGTGCCAAAATTTGTATGTTTTGGGGCTGCATTAAATAAATTAATTTTTTTTAATTTTGGGTTTCTTCCTTCAGTCTTTCTTGACTTCACACTATGCTCGACCTCATGCACCAAAAATAGGAATTAATTCCATCAATAAATACTTTAAAAAGTATTATTTCTCCTCTAGGTGGGTCGCACTTTTTGCATGACATAGGACTGTATTAAATAAATTAAATCTATTTAATTTTAGCATTCTATTTCCAATCTTCTTTATCCGTTCATCATGCTAACTTTTCCTCATGCTTGGGCGCGCCAATTTTAGGAATAGAAACAATTAATTAATACTTTAAAAAGTATTATTCTTCCTCTAGGTGGGTCGCACTTTTGCCATGGCTGATTTCTATTTTAAAATGTCACTTTTTTATGGGAATAATCACCCTGCACTGCAGCTCCAAAAATCCCATGGTCCACTTAAGTTGTTTAACTTTAATAATGGGATTTTTACCCCATACAAGGCGAGTAAGAAATTCCCATCAATGCCTTAAGTGATTTTCTTTTATTTTATAATGGGAATTTTCACCTGTAAGGCAAGTAAGAAATTCTCCCCGCTGCCTCTAATTTTCCCATCATGACTTAAGTGACTTTGCTTCCATGGTAAAAAGTACCCTGCCATGCAGGTACAAAATTCCCACCTGCCTCCTGCTACCAAAAATCCCATCAAGCTTAAAACCTTCCTTTCCCAAAAATGCGACTTGCCCAAAAGAGGCCATTTTTGTGCACGACTTCGTCTTTTTAGAGAGAACCAGACTTCTTGTGGAAAATTCCTTCTGGCATGACGTCCGTAGATGATTTCCGATACTTGTGCAATAAAACAAATGAATCGGCGGCAAAGAAATTGACCTAGGGGAATTTCACAGAGAAAACCATGCAAAAAACACAAAAACGAAAAACGCCGCTAAGTCACGAGACAAATCCCAAGATCCATTCTGGTGAAAACCCTACCGGTATATGTGAATATTGACATGCGGAACTTCAACAGTGGCTAAACCGAGCACAATTTACTTCAAACGAGTTCTAAATAATTAAATAAAATTTTCCCGCAAACAACTTGCGAAGGGATGAAACTATTTTCTAGCATCCGGGTATTTGTCGAAATTGGCTTATATGACTCTCTAGGAATATCTTGATGCAATACGAGACATTTTTCTCGCAATAAAAACACAAAACGACCTATTATTTTAAAAGTATGAAAAAAATTTAACATGGGTAGTCTTAGATTTCGTGGTGAAATCGGGGACACCATGTACAATGCAAGGGAAAGAGCAAAACATAGAGAGGAATAGAAGAACTTGTTATCTCTTTGTTTATTCTTGGTAGTTATCTGCTTAGAACTTACAAAATTGACAACCCTTCGAATGGGGAAGCCATTACATTATATAGACTTAGAAAAGACTCTTCATTACATGTCTTTTCACTTGTCTTTTCCACTTGTGACTCTTGGTATTCCTAGGAAAATAAATTATGTCCCTTTTTATTAATTAAGGGAAACTTATTATAATTTTAGACTATAGTCACATTAATGAATAAGACGAAAGTGAATAAGAAGAAAACACAAAAGTAAAACCTCCCAACAAAGAATTAGAAGGTGAAGGAAGAGAGGGAGAGCGATCAAGGGAGGAAAAGATAAATACTCAAACCGGAAGAAGCTTCGCCGATAGAGACCTGCTTGCCGACGGGCTTTTAGAAAGCCCTTCAGGAGAAATCTCAATGCCTTTAAACTGCTTATTGTACCTCACCACCGTCGGTGCAACTTTCTCGGTTGCGGGATGTGAACAAAACTCGTGGACTTGATCCAATTTTCGAAGAGAGCGTTGATATTTTTGCATTCTGTGAACCAAGACTGATGATCTCTTACGGTGTTAGATACGATTGCTCTTATCTCTATCAGGGGACTCCAATGTGTCTTCGTTGAATGAAAATGGATCTCCAACCTCCTTCTTGACTAGATCTTCAAAAGGCTTCAACAGATCATCCGCCGAAGTGTCTTCGTTCACTGCTGGCACTCCAAGTTTTGAACCTCAACATTTGCATCCCCCTGCAACTTTACGTGTTCCTCGTATGAATCAAGTTCACCAATGGCATGGTTTATCATTTCATTGCGAGTAACTGCAGAGCTTGAGCCTGCACTTGAGACAAGTCATTTGGTGTTGAAGAGAATACACCCTTGCTTACCAAGAGGGTTACCAAGGGGGATGAATAGAGCTTGCCCATCTCAATGACCAATGGATACACTTGGTCCCAATGATCCTTCTCTGCTTCAATCTCCTCTCATGTTGTGATTACTTTTATGGCCGTCGCGCTCATGTACTTGAACAATGACAACATTTCTCGAAGCAACAACTTACCCTTTTCTAAGATCATGTTCACCCATTTGTCGTTTGCTCTACCCTACATGGTGAAGCCTTGTGTTTTTCTGATAGACTCGGGTCAAAGCTACTGATGGGAGTAACTTCTTCGTCGAGAGAAGTGGCGGCATTAGGGTCCAACAATGTTTGCTAAGTGAGGATCCTAATATGGTCTTTTGCTTGGTCCAGTTTCTCCTTGTATTCTTGATTTCTCGTGAGAAGGCGAGTGGAAGACTCTTGAAACAGATGGGCATCACCCTCATGTGTCGCTGGCCCAAGTGGAATAGTGTTGATTTCATAGTTTGATGGTGTCATCTCGCTGAGAGGCTTGATGACCTTGGGCCGAGCCACCTCCACATATTGGTTACCTAAAGTGTCGTTGAAGAAACGGGAGGTAATATGAGATTTCTTTCCTTTCTTGACCTTCACCATTGCAGATATGGCCTGGAAGTTTGGGACCACCACCTGTTGGCTCGTGCACGTCTCTCCCCGATCATGTCTTATACCCACGAGAATGTCGTCCCAAGCTCACAATTGGGTATTATAGCAGCTTTCTTGCTCTAACCGAGAAGGCGAGTCTTGGAGCGGTTGGATGGGCACAATCGGAAGATGAAATGCTCTAAGTTCTCTAATGATAGGTGGTTGAGGAATTTCAATCTCACCTTGTTCTAAGTCTTTTGAATGTTCTTGAGTTGCTTTGGCCTTCTTGTGAGTTTTCTTATGGTGCGTGGGATTGGATTCCATGTACTTTCTCTTTTGCACCCTTTGAATGAGCCGAACTCGAGGCCTTCTCAATCGCCCCGAAGCAAATAGAGGCAATGCTTGTTTCTTGAGAGCGTGAAGGCCTCCTGACTCAATGAACGCTGCCCTCTTCTTCTTGAACCAATTTCTTGATCTTTGAATCACTACCTCAATCCTCTCATTGATATCACTAGATTCCCTGATGCTCCAAGAAACTGAGGAAGAGGCGAAGCTTTCACAGCCGGGTACTCTAGATCATACAACTTTGTTTCATCATCTTCGATGCCTTCCTCAAACCATTCAAAGCCAAACTTTCTCATTTGATCTACTATCATCCTCATGTGATCTCTTCTCCTAACTTCGTGATCATCGACACAGTTCACCCAATAGTCCTCAACTTGCGGCACATGATGCAAGTCGGGGATGTGAAACATATCGGGGTGCTCCGAATGTCAAAGTTAGCCCTCGAAGTATAAGAAAAGATATTCATCTGAGAGAAAGAGGCCTCCAAATTGGATGCATCAATGAGAGATTTGCAAGAAAATATTCCCAAGGAGATGGGGAAAGACACACCTTTCTTCTTCCTGTTCTTGAGCTTTCCGTTGACGTGAGCCAGTTGCTTGCAAAGCTCAAACATAACAATCTTGTCACTTAGGTACCGAGGAAGATTTCACGGAGCGCAGTTTAATCTAGCTACCTTGATGTATGAGAAAGTTTCAAACTGCGTGAAGAATGATCCATATTTCTGAATCAACGCAGCAGCTTGCGAGGAAAACTGAGCTCGGGTTCCCTTCGAGCAATTCACCCTAGCAAAGTGATGGTTACTCTCTTTCAAGATCAGTTGTGGATATCTCTCGTAGGCGGCGGCCTTTTAAGAGATGTTTGGTGTGAGATTCAAACCCCTATAAGGTCTCGTACTAGCAAGAGCATACACTAGATATGATGTCATGGAAAACTTTCTTGTGATTGGAAGCTAGAGCAATTGGAAATGGATGTTGTCACTGATGATTTGACCCCAGTCAATCATTTGCTTACCTTCAACGATGGTGAGGATGAACAATGCCATCCAATCATGGAACTCTTTGGTGCTTTCCTCTCCCATCACCCTGCTCAAAAGAATGATGGCATCCGAGAACCCTTCGCGAAATTCATGTCAGGACCATGACTTCGCACGCGAGAAGGCTTCCACACCTACTTAAATGTTGTAACCATTGAAAGGTGGCAATGTGGAAAGCACCTATTGGTGATTTTCATATTACGATGGGGTCGTGGTTTTGTACTTGTTCATTCCTAATAGTGTGGCTTGATATGCATCGGTGTCGTCATATCACTTGTATGTTCTTCATGTTGGTGTAGTCATTGTTGATGCAAAATCACAAAGCACTTCCTGGATGCGAGATCAAGTTTCTAGGTTGATCACTTAGACATCCAGTGTGATTGCATAACATTGAATCCTTTCTCCAAGTGTGGGACTTGAAAAATGAGAAAGGATTCTCCAGAGAAAGGCTGGTTCCTATTCCTCTGTTCAGATGCACCAATGAAACACAGAGGTTTACCCAAAAAAACCTAAACTAACTACCAAGGAGACAGGGAGAGAGAAATGCATATAAATAAACCTAAGCTAAGGGGGTGATGCACCGAGGAATGAAGAACATAAGCTTTGCAAAATAAACACAGACCATATAGATGCAATACCACACCATGCACAGGTAACCGAAATGCAATGAGAGATCAAAATGACAACAATGAATACATGAGAGGATTTAAATTTAATCACAGACATATATATTGCTCAAAGGATCGATTCAATACATTGCAATGGCCAAGAGGCAACAATGGCATTACAGTCCATGTGGGAGGCTTGAAAACTCCACGAATTCTCTTGCAAGCAGGAGAGAAGGGAGGGGCCAAAAACAAAAATGTCCAACGTTAAAAGAAGCCCCTCCTTACAATTTATAGGAAGAATGAGAGAGAAGAGAGAGGAATAGCCAAATCTACCCCAACCACCTCCAGGTTTCATTTAATTCATCTCATCATGGCAGAAGCGGCGGATCCTGGTAAAACGGCGGGCTGCCTAACAGAAGCGGCGAACTGTCTGCTGCATTAAAGTTGTTCGTTGAAGCATTACTTCTGCTTGTTATTTCGTGCCAGAGGCGTTTCTTGATTTTCTCTCTCAAACTGAACCAAAATGCAAGATTGACCCTGGAAACGTGTAGAGAATCTCACAAGCTTTCCGTTGATATAAGGAACGTGCCAATCCGAGCTCTGGATCGAAAGTTATGTCGATCTGAAGATTTAGGGCACGGAACAGGCGAAAACGGATTTTTGAATTTCTTCCCGCGCTCTGCCACCTGGATGACACGTGGCAGGCTCTGATTCGCTGAATAATTCTCTCTCCTCTACTTTTCGGCGGGCTTTCCTTTGAAATCTCCTTGTGGGCCCTAGCTGGGACACGTGGCACTATCCCATTGGTTCGGATCGGTGCTCGAAAACTCGCCCTTTGACTTTTTTGACCTTTTCTCCTTGAGACACGTGTCATGATCTGGTTGGTTCGACGGCTCTGCCGGCTCTTTCGCGCCCTTCGCGTCTTTTTGTCCCGGATGTCCCAAACCGTCTGGGACAAAAACTTCCGATCCGCCCGAAATGGGCTTCCTTGTCCCTCATTCGGCCGATGACACGTGGCAAGATTTGATTGCTCTTGCTCCTTTCGGCGATCCGCCCCGCGTCTTTTCATCCCGGATGTCCCAAATGCTTCGGACTCCTTGTGCTGATTTCGGGCGAACCGGCCGGTTCGCGTCCATTTGTCCTAAATGTCCCATTTTGCTTTGGACTGTCTGGCCCTTTTTCGCCCGGTTCGGCCGGTTCGCGCCTTTTTGGCCCGCTTGTCCCACTTTGCTTCCTCTCAGCAGTTAGCCAATTTTTTCTCTTTCGGCCGGATCGGCTTTTCGCGCCCGCCGCGTACTTTTGTCCCAGATGTCCCTGTTGCTACTTGGGCCGCCTGGAGGCTTTTCGGCCGATCCGCGCATTTTTGTCCCAAATGTCCCGATTTGCTCCTAGGACTAGGACTTAGCCGATTTTCACGATTTTTCCCGGATCGACCTATTTGCCTTTCTGCAACTTTTGATGCATGTTATCGAAATTTACCCTGGGGGGTGAAATTTTGACAACAGTTTTGACGACTCAGCGGGGTCACCTGCCTGCTAGGTAGAAGATCAGTGGCCTTTTAGCGATCCATTGGGCATGGAGTTATAAGCAATAACCTGAAACAAGCCTGATACTGCAACTTCTTCTCCAGCAACACTCTGAATTGTAGAAAACAACCTGAGAGCAGCGAAACCTGTGCCAAAGCACTTAGGGAAATAGAAACCTAACTACAACAGGACAATGTGCATACGCACTTAGAGGAATTAAGAAAAATCTAAACTAATATTTACAAGGGCAAAACATTTCTCTTAGTAGCAATGTTTAAGATAGATTCCGTTAACCGGAATCGGAAGTTCCTCTCCATCCAATGCAGACAATTGGAAGGCATTACTATTTTTGCATCCCGTGACCATGTAGGGACCACTCCAGATGGCATCAAACTTGGAATGCCTTCCTGGTTTTGCCCGATCTGCATCCCATTTCAGAACTAGGTCCCCTTCCTGGAAGGTCTTTGCTCCAGCTCTCTTATCAAACCATCTTTTACTACGGCTCGATCCTTTTCAATCGTCTGAACCGCATGTTCTCTGATTTCTTCTAATTCCATCAATTCTGCATACCTGGCCTCCATTGGTTCGAATTCAGATAACTCAAGCTACTTCATGAGCTCCAAGGCTGGCAATTCTAATGATATAGGCAATACTGCCTCCTTCCCATAGACCAACTTGTAGGGAGAATTACCTGTAGACCTCTTTGGTGTTATTCTGTCAGCCCATAACGCTGATTTTAGCCTTGTATGCCATGTTCTTTGATTTTCATCCAGAGTCCTTCTGATGATTTTTAGCAAATTCTTGTTTGTGGACTCTGCCTGTCCATTACCCTGCGGGTAATAATTTGAAGAGGTGCTCAAATAGATTCCATTCTTGACAGCCCATTCTGTAATTTTTGAACCTATGAATGCTAATGCATTATCTGATATGATGGTGGCCGGCACACCGAACCTGGTTACTATCCTTCATAAAAGTCTAGTATGCTAGACTCACTTGCCTCTTTGAGCGCTACTGCCTCGGTCCACTTGGTGAAATAGTCTGTCGCTGTAAGAATCCACTTGTGGCCTTGACTCGAATTGGGATTGATGACTCCAATGAAGTCCAATCCCCATTGCATGAATGGATGATCTACTGAAATTGGACGAAGGGGAAGTGCTGCTAACCTTCCTTTCCCTGTGAAGAATGCACATTTCTTGCATTTCTTAACCCATGAGTAGCAATCATTGAATACAGTAGGCCAATAGTAACCAGCTTTCATGATTTTGAGAGCTGTTACTCGTGGGGTGAAATGGCCTCCTGCCTCCCGTCATGGAACTCTTGTAAGATCCTCTCAATCTGACCTGTCCCAATGCATCTCAATAGAACACCGTTGATGTCTTTTTAAACAAAACACCATCAACAAGCACATAAGGAACTGCTTGTAATCTGAAGTACCTTCTTTTTGCTTTGCTCATTTCTGGAGGGCACATGCCCGTCTGTAGGAAATGTATCATATTCTGAGTCCAACAGGGAGTGGACACATCATCATTTTCCTGTTTTTGATCATCTTGTAACAGCAGGACAGCGTCTTCTTCATCTTTTGGGCTGTCTGGTTGTTTGGAAGCGAGCTGCTCACACAAACCTTTGCCTCTTACCAGCTTGGTGATCTTGATCTCAATGTCATACTCCATGACACGGGTGATCCATCCCGCCTTTTCTCATTCAAATCTTTGTTGAGGAGGAAGTCCTTAACCCCAGCATGTGAGACCAATAACTGGACCTTGTTGTTTGAGACTAAATGCTTGAATTTCTTCAAGCTTCTGATTACTGCAAGCACATGCTTTTCAATAAAAGAGTACCTCACTTCGCAGTCACCTAGGCTCTGGCTGAAGAAGGCAATCGGCTGCTCATCATTATCTTTGTTCTCATTGTACTGCATGGCAGAAATAGTGTCATCACCTCCAAATGCATAGAGGATGAAATCCTTGGAAAAGTCTGGGTTGATGAGAGTGGGTGCTTGGGAGATGGCTTCTTTGATTGCTTCAAAACTCTCCTTGCCTTCTGCCGTCCACTTGAAAGCCATGCTTTTCTTTAACATTTTGGTGATGGGCTTGACAAGGGCTGCAAAATCTGGGACAAACCTCCGAACAAAGTTTATCCTTCCCAGGAAACTCTGAAGGGCCTTCTTGTGGCTTGGCAATGGTAGAGCTCTTATGGCTTCAACCCTCTCTGGATCAATTGCTAATCCTTCCTTGGAGACAATATGGCCAAGGAGTTTTCCCTCGTGAGCCAAGAATATGCATTTTTTGGGATTCAATGATACCCCAAATCTTCTACACCTCTGAAATACCTGCCTCAAATGACAGAGGTGATCCGCTGCATTTTTTGAGAATACAGTGATGTCGTCAAGATATATCAAAACTATTTTATTGATCAACCCCTTGAATGCCATATCCATTGCCCTTCGAAGGTGGCTCCAAAGATTTGATAGCCCAAATGGCATTTTCAGTAAGCATAGGTCCCCCATTCGGTGGTGAAAGCCGCCTTGAATTGGTCATCTTCTTTCACCATCACCCGATTATACCCCGAGTAGCCATCTAGAGAGAGAATCTCTCTCGAACCGGATACTACTTGCAATATTTGTTCCATCGAAGGGAGCGGGTAATGGTCTTTGAGAGATGCCCTATTGAGGTCTCGGAAGTCCACACACAACCTGATTTCTCCGCTCTTCTTCCTGACCGGAACCAAGTTCGCAACCCAGCTTGAGTGCTTGATAGGGAATATAATGCTTGCCTCGATTAGCTTGTTAAGCTCTTTCTTCATTAGAGGCTCAATGTGAGGGTTGACTGGTCTCTGCTTCTGCCTGACGGGCTTAGCATCTGGATCCAATTCTATGGTATGTTGTGCCAAATTTGGATCGAATCCTTTTAAGTCCTCATAGCTCCAAGCGAAGACATCTGGAAATTCTTGGCAAAGTTGTATGAAATCTGATTTCTCTCGCTCAGTGGCCACTTTACCAATTTGAAGTGTCTTGCTTTCCCAAACTGACTTGGCTCAATCCTCTCTCTTGACCTGTATATTAGCCTTTTCTTTACGAAACTGGTCGTTAGGGTTAAAGATAGACTCCAATGTTACCAAACCCTTAGGAAGCTTGTTTGTCCGCAGCTGCACTACTTGATCCCCATACTGCTGCTCTAATCTGTCCCGATTTCTAGCCGAGAATTCAGCCTCTTCTTGAAGAAATCGACGATCTGTTGATCGTTTCAAACACCGCCACTTGTGTTATTATCTCTGAATCACTGGCCTTACAACCACATGGATATGTGGCTGTTTTTCCCTTCTCGATGTCACAACCACATCAAACGTTGCTCCAATGCCGCGAGCCTATCTCGCGGCTTCATTTTTCTTCCCGGTATGGACACAATGTTGAAAGCTTCGAAATCCTCAATGAGGTCCCATACCCTATTCTTGTAGCTCCTCAGCAAGTCGTTCTTTGTAGCATGTTGCCCCCTAACTTGGTTGACGATTAGCTCGCTATCGCCAAACACCTGCAAGTTCTTTATGTCCTTTTTCCTGGCCCAATGAAGTCCATGAATCAATGCTTCATATTCAGCCGTGTTGTTCGAACAGGAAAACTGGAAACGGAAAGCCGAAAAATATTTGATGTCCTGTGGTGAAATCAACACTGCGCCGCCTCCAGCACCTTGTCTGCTTCTCGAACCATCGAAGAATAATCTCCAGACTTTGTTTTCATCTCTTTGTTCAGGCTGGATGATGTCAGGAATGGGTGAATTTTCCTCGTGTATACAATACACGCCCAATTCAGATTCTTCAATTTCTTTGTATGGGTCAAATTCATGACTTTTGTTTGCCCATTCATCCAAAGTTAAATCAGGAATTCCCTCGACCTTAGTACCTGTTTCTAGATCACTTGAACATTCCTCCTGATCAAAAGCTGAGCAATTTGCATTGATAGGACCTGGTACATAAGGCTCAATATGGAAATTGGCAATTGGTTCTGACCTGATTGTTGCTTTGGCTCCATACCTTGTCCTAAAAATCATGTGCGACCAATCTGCAGATAAATATCCACCGATTTTCGCAGTGAAGTCTCTTGATAGACACAACGCAAAGAGTGGCGGAAGGTCAATCACAGACACATCTTGCAAAACTGTAACATTAGGACAGGAATGTAGTGTTAGGCTTAACCCCTTGATGACCCCAACAGTCCCTACCGCTTCCCATCTAGCTGTACTACTCCTTTCAGCACTGGCTCATATTTCAAACCCAGCTGATCCGCTATTTGCTTCGGCATTACTGAACTACTGGCCCCTGAATCTAACATGCAGTTGTGCACCAAGTGGTTTCCAACAATCAATGAAACATAGAAAGGCGGAGGCTTCAAATATTTCCTTGTCTGGTCCCCATCATGTTGCACTGCATTAGTGAGAACTTTCTCATGTCCCTGGTTTGATACATTTGTGGCAGACCAATTAGTCATTGCAGCTTGCAATAAATCTCGTTGTCCTGGGATCGCCAGTGATTCCCACATGGAAATGTTCACATGTGTCTTCTTCATTTGATCGATGATGTTGAAAGGGGATGAACTGTCCTTTTGCTGCCCCTTACTTGGTACAACCTTTTCTGGGACTTGAACAGGTGCATGTATTGCTGCAATAGGTACCTTAAGCTGATTTTGCACATTTGGAGCTATGTTTGGTCTGCTGCCCCCTTGTTGCGTAAGAGTGGGTTGAGAAACAACTGGATTAGACTGTTGTCCCTCTTCTATGCTTCTCTTCTTTGACCGTGTATTGGCAGCCACGCCTTGAAAAGGCTGTTGGTTAACTCCACAGAAGTCTTCCGTTTGCCAATTTGCCAATGTGGTTTCTGTTGGAGGTCCTTCTTGTTGCTGTTGCTGTTGATTCTCCTCCTGGCTTGGATCTTGAGCAACACCAATGGTTTGCACCATCAAGGCCTGATTTAGTGCACCATTGAAACATGCTGACTGATTGTGAGGTAGATTGCAAGGGTAACACCAGTCGTACTCCTGTGCCATGTTATTTTGTGCTGGTACTAATGCCTTAGAGGCAGATATGGCATTTGGATTATAGGGCTGGAAAGGTCTATTGACAGGAGGCCTTGTTTGATTCATATTTGCAGCTGGATTAGGTGGTCTTTGAGGCTGATATGGCTGCCTATTAGGTTGAGCTTGAGGCTGATACGAAGGTCTAAAACCTTGAGCTTGCTGTCTCTTGAGTGTGACCAGCTCATTACCTAAATTTTGCAGTTGCTTCATGACTTCTTGAAGCTCATTTGGGGCACTTGGAGATGAAGTGGAAGCTTCATTTGAACTCTGATTCCTAGGAGTGGGAATAGGAGCTAAGACAGGTGCTTGACTAGTACTTGGGCTCTCTAAACTTGGATATAATGGCATTGGAGGCCTAGGAGCTAGCTTGCCAGCTTGAATCAGACAATTTTCAGCTCTAATGGCAATACTATAAGCAGCAGGGATAGTTGTGCCTCCCATAGATTGAACCAACATAGAAATATCAGAATTTAAAGCTTTAAGGTAGTATAGAAAAGCACCTTCATTGTTGGCCTGACTACCATCGGAATTCTATCCCAAGATCTTTGAAATCTGAAGTTGAAGTCAGTTAGCTGCTCATTGGAAGCTCTCTTGATGGTTGTCAGCTGCTCCAAAAGAGACAAGTTGTCTCCCTTCTCTCCAAATTGATCATGAAGTGCAATACATAGCTGATTCCGCCAGGATAGAGCCAGCTCCAAGGCTCCTAAACCATTGCAATGCTTTCCCCTTGAATGAAGACGCCAGCAATTTGACAGCTACTTGCATCTCATTAATCTCATGGATTGCACAAATATTAGCAATGTCCTTGACATGATCACCAGGAGTGGTCTGATTTTCTCCAGTGAAGTATGGAATGTTCTTCAATGCTGCAACTGGGATTGGATTTTGTGCATTGAGAGCAAGTGGGCTGCTGCCTGTGAAGTTGACATAGGGGTTCACTGGTTGCGCCATTCTGATTGGTCTTAAAACCCTTGTATATTGAAAGAAAGGCCTGTCAGGTGGAGGAGTTGAGAGAGTTCTGTTTGGTGGAGATGGAGACCTTTGAATCCTTCTTCCTCTTTGCCTTCTTCTTGGAGATAATTGCAGGTATTCAAACAGCACTTCTTCTTCTCCAACTCTTGACCTTGTGATTCTTCTCATAAGCTTTTAGGCCTGTACTGCTGAAATTCTATTGATTCTTCCCCTTGGAGTCGCCAGATATGCAAATAATAGCTCTTTTTAAGCAAGAAAATTGCAGCAGATGCATATCAACCTTGCTGCAATAAAAATGAGACCTCTAGGTCCCACCGGGCGTGCCAAAACTGTTGATGCAAAATCACAGCACCCCTGGATGCAGATCAAGTTTCTAGGTTGATCACTTAGGCATCCAGTGTGATTGCATAACATTGAATCCTTTCTCCAAGTGTGGGACTTGAAAAATGAGAAAGGATTCTCCAGAGAAAGGCTGGTTCCTATTCCTCTGTTCAGATGCACCAATGAAACGCAGAGGTTTACCCAAAAAAACCTAAACTAACTACCAAGGAGACAGGGAGAGAGAAATGCATATAAATAAACCTAAGCTAAGGGGGTGATGCACCGAGGAATGAAGAACATAAGCTTTGCAAAAATAAACACAGACCATATAGATGCAATACCACACCATGCACAGGTAACCGAAATGCAATGAGAGATCAAAATGACAACAATGAATACATGAGAGGATTTAAATTTAATCACAGACATATATATATTGCTCAAAGGATCGATTCAATACATTGCAATGGCCAAAAGGCAACAATGGCATTACAGTCCATGTGGGAGGCTTGAAAACTCCACGAATTCTCTTGCAAGCAGGAGAGAAGGGAGGGGTTGCAAAACAAAAATGTCCAACGTTAGAAAGAAGCCCCTCCTTACAATTTATAGGAAGAATGAGAGAGAAAAGAGAGAGGAATAGCCAAATCTACCCCAACCACCTCCGTGTTTCATTTAATTCATCTCATCATGGCGTGGCGGTGGATCCTCGGTAAACGGGCGGGCTGCCTAATGTAAGCGGCGCGAACCTGCTCGCTGCATTAAAGTTGTTCGCCAAGCATTACTTCGCTTGTTATTTCGCGCCAGAGGCGTTTCTTGATTTTCTCTCTCCAAACTGAACCAAAATGCAAGATTGACCCGGAAACGTGTAGAGAATCTCACAAGCTTTCCACGTTGATATAAGGAACGTGCTAATCCGAGCTCGATCGAAAGTTATGTCGATCCGAAGATTTAGGGCACGGAACGTGAAAACGGATTTTTGAATTTCTTCCCGCGCTCTGCCACCTGGATGACACGTGGCAGGATCTGATTTGCTGAATAATTCTCTCTCCTCTACTTTTCAGCGGGCTTTCCTTTGAAATCTCCTTGTGGGCCCTAGCTAGGACACGTGGCACTATCCAATTGGTTCGGATCGGTGCTCGAAAACTCGCCTTTGACTTTTTTGACCTTTTCTCCTTGAGACACGTGTCATGATCTCTGGTTGGTCGACGTGTGTCGCCGGGCTATTTCGCGCCTTCGCGTCTTTTTGTCCCGGATGTCCCAAACCATCTCGGGACAAAAACTCCGATCCGCCCGAAATGGGCTTCCTTGTCCCATCATTCGATCGATGACACGTGGCAAGATTTGATTGGCTCTCGGCTCCTTCGGCGATCCAGCGTCCCGCGTCTTTTTCGTCCCCGGATGTCCCAAATGCTTCGGACTCTTGTGCTGATTTCGCGAATCGGCCGGTTCGCGTCCATTTGTCCTAAATGTCCCATTTTGCTTTGGACCGCCTTGACCTTTTTCGCCGGCCGGCCGGTTCGCGCCAGCCCGCTTGTCCCACTTTGCTTCCCTCTCAAACAGCTTAGCCAATTTTTTCTCTTTTCGGCCGGATCGGCTTTTCGCGCCCGCCGCGTACTTTTGTCCCAGATGTCACTTGGGCCGCCTGGAGGCTTTTCGGCCGATCCGCGCATTTTTGTCCCAAATGTCCCGACTGCTCCTAGGACTAGGACTTAGCCGATTTTCATGATTTTTCCTGGATCGACCTATTTGCCTTTCTGCAACTTTTGATGCATGTTATCGAAATTTACCCCTGGGGTGAAATTTTGACAACAATCATCTTATGTGATGTGGGGCAATCTCTTGTGAATCTAAGTGGTGTTGTATAGTTGTTTCGATAAATGAAGTTCAAAACAAAATTTATCCCGATATATTTGGTCTTGTGTTTGGGTCCCACATGGGTGGGCACTACAGTGGTGTGCATTTTCTTGCCATACTATCCCAAGACAGGGGACAAGAGGGGCAAGAAAATGCGCCCCCCTTCCCAAGCTTGACATGTGGCGAAAATGATCGGCGGGCATGGGGAATGAAGGAGAGGTTTTAGCACCCGATGAGCAAATTTGGAGGTCACATACAAAACCAGAGAGGAGGCTAAAGGTGGGCGCATTTCTTGTCCCAAACATTCGGGACAAAGAGGGGCTAAAAATGCACCCTAGGCCTGGGAGGATCCATACTTGGCCAAAATTTCAATTTGATCACCTAACACCTTGTCAGAGAGGATCAGGGTCACATGAAGGTCCAGGGGCTTCAGTTTGGGGGTAGGGCACATTCTTGTGTCCCTAATATCCCTAGTGTCTCCACTTTCTCGGACAATTGGGACAGTTGGGACACCAAAATGCGCCATGGTCCAAACTGTGAATTTTTCTAACTGCCAAATCTTGAAACGAACTTTCCCGGAGTTGTAGGTCTTTTTAGGTGAAATTTTATATCAATTTGACTCCCAAAACCATTTTGAGAACAATGGGATGGTTTTCAAGACTTGATTCTTCCTCCTCCAAAAAATATTGCTTTTTTCATTCGGGACCGCCATGTGAGTCTGCCAAGATTAGTCTACACAGAAGCGCTTAGGTGTTGTGAAAGATGTGAAAACTCCATCATGTAGAGGATCCTCTTAGCTTTCCAACGGTATCTTGTTTGCCTCTTGAATCATCCTGGAGCTCCTGAATCTTCAGTTGAAGGTTAGGTGTTTTTTTGCACTGCATGCTCCTCAAGCCTCTAAGACTCACTTTCATTGTTCTAATCCCAAAACCTCTAAAACTTTCCAAAACTTCCCTAAACATATTCCATTGGACTTTAGGCTCTTCAATAACATCTCAGATGACTTTATGCCTCTTGATCAGCTCCGGAGGATGTGTACCTAGTTTGGAAAGGCTAGGAATAGCCTTTCTAGGCCTAGTGCAAATTTCCACTCTTGACGACATTTCACTAAATGGACCGGGTGACCTTATGAACACATTGTAGACACTTGGGAAGGATGTATATCACACTATGAAGATTTTCAAGGACACAAAAGGCAGGTTGATCCGAAGGGTGACTCGGGAGGAGTTTTGGGCAAATTTTTCAACACGTATAGTTGTCATGCTTTCACCTTGAATTTTGACATTGCAAAAATGCATGACAACAATATCTTAATTTCTAAAACATTACAATACCAATCAATCAATGATTCATCAAAAGGAGTTGCTAAATTTCACTAGGACAAACCTTGGGGACGGACTGCTTTGCAAACATTGAAAAAAATGATTTGCGTTGTGCAAACAATGAGACTGCCATTCAAGATTGAAGCAGATGGTTCAAATTACACATTACCAATGATACCTTTAGCATTCACCTTTGAAGAATTTTTAGGAGAAGTGGTGAATACCATGACATATGTGGCTTAAAAATGTTTGATTAGGAAAATGAGCATCCAAATTCACTTGTAATCCTACATCATTCAAAAACATCCTTGATTAGGAAAATGAGTTAAATACAAAAGTGTGATTCAAAGACATGTTTGATTAGGAAAATGAGCTAAATATAGAAGTGTGCAAGTTTCCAGTTATATATAGGCTTTGTTTCTTTGTTTGCACGAGTCTTGTTGTGTGCAGTTGTCATTGTGTAGTTTTGTGCCACCTACGAGTACACACATTTTCTGTTGTTCTTTTGTGCTTGTCTCTTGACTATGCCTATGTTTGTAATGTCCGGCACAACCCTCATTGTCGGCACATTTGTTACTCAATAAGTTGTAACTTGCAATACTTTGTCCAAGAATGTTTTGTTGGTCTTTTGCTCAACACCAACATAGAAGGATTGTACAAGTTTCAAGTCGCACATAGGCTTTGTTTCTTTGTTTGCACGAGTCTTGTTGTGAGTACACACATTTTGTGTTGTTCTTTTGCGCTTGTCTATTGATTATGCCTATGTTTGTAATGTCTGACACAACCTTCATTGTCCACAAATTTTTTACTCAAAAGGTTGTAACTTGCAATGCTTTGTCCAAGAATGTTTTGTTTGTCTTTTCCTCAGCACCAACGCACAAGGATTGTACAAGTTTCCAGTTGTGCATAGGCTTTGTTTCTTTGTTAGCACGAGTCTTGTTGTGTGCAGTTGTCATTGTATAGTTTTGTGACACCTGCAAGTACACACATTTTGTGTTCTTTTTTACGCTTGTCTGTCAATTATGCTTAAGTTTGTAATGTCCGGCACAACCCTCATTGTTTGAACATTTCTTATTCAATAGGTTGTAACTTGCAATGCTTTGTCAAAGAATGTTTTTTTGATCTTTTTCTCAGCACCAACGCACAAGGATTGTTTAAGGATTTTTCTACGCCTGCGCTAGTCACTATTTTAACTTCCGCATCTGTCTTGTGCACACCCATTCGTATGATCCACTATCATCTACCCATTGTATTTAGTGTGATGAATCATGAAACATGGTTGGATCTTATTTAATAGTGTATCGAACCATACAATACTTTAGTGTAGTACCTTATGATGCGTTATCATCGCGATTGTATTCAGTATTTTATCTAATATGGGTAATTTGTAGCTATGAGATAATATTGTAAGTAGGTAGGTCTTGTGTCTATATAGGCATGCCACTACACCCATGCTAGAGGATTGTTGGCAGTTGATCAAGCTAAAAGTATTTTGGCAAAGCTATACTTACAAACACTGCAAGTTAGCAAGAAAATATCTGCAGATCTAATGTTGTAACACATCTCATTGTAAGATTGTTAGTGTGCACATGCATTGTATTTACTAAGACTGAATCAATCTATCGGAGTTGTGTTGTATATTTTTGTATATGCCACTATGTATTCTCACAGTTGCACAATCTAAGACATCGATTTTTTGAGAACCCTAACATTGACTGCATCATTTGGTATCAAATTATCAATGCAAGGTTTTAGTCCTTCCGTCTTGTGTTGCTTTCCATGTTTTTTAGTATGGGTAGAGAGTACTGCAGACATCTTCCGGAAAATTGTTGATTAGAAAGTCTTAAGTGATTTATCTCGGATTCTAAAGGAATGGCACACAAAGGAGGTTTACATGGTTTAAATGCAAGAAGGCCACAAATAGTTAGAGTTCCAAGACTTACAAAACTAGCAAGATTTATGAGTGATATGCAAGCTTGTTCGTGAGAGTAGGGAGAAAAGAAAAGCCGAGCGGATGTGTTAATAGAAGATGCAAGTGGCGCTGAAGTCTTAAAAGCAGCACCCGAGAACCAGGTGATCCATAGGGACCCAAAATGACTCTACTTCATCAGATCAGCCATCAACAAAGAAGGAAAATGAAGAAATGCAGGTTTTTGTATTTATGTTAAAGTAGAACCACCACTCTATGTAGAGCGGCGGTCTTAGAACCACCGCCAGCTGGGGCGGCGGTCCTGTGATCATTAGTCCCGCATTTGGTGGCAATCTTTGTCACTTTCGACATGAAAATAAAAATTCAAACGAACGGCCCTGACTGGGAAAAAGTTGACTTTCGGTAGCTGGGCTAATAGTGGATTGTTTTTCATTGTCTCTTCTCCTCCATGACCTTTCCCATCCTCTAGTGCAAGGAGGACATGAGAGAGGCTATAAATACATGTAGGAAGGAGTGTTTTGATCATCGGAAGCAAGAGACTTCATGGGAGTAAGTGTAAGAGTTCTAAAGTGCTGGAATTGAGTTTGTAGAAGAAAGAGTTTGAGAACAGAAGTAATCAAGTAGTTGGGAGGAAGTGTGAGACATTGTCAATTTCCTTTCTCACTTATTGTAAAGTCTATATCTCTCATATTTTGAATTGGCCAATAAAGCAAAAAGGGAAGAAAGAGTTGTTTTCCCTTCCCGATTGGTTTTCCTCCTCTGGAGGTTTCCAGAATTAAAATCTGTGTCCCCAAATTTCACCCTGAAATCTGGGACTACCCTATGTAAAAAAATCGTACTTTTAAAATAATGGGTCGTTTTGTGTTTTTATTGCCAGAAAGTTTCTGTATTGTGTCAAGATATTCCCAAGGAGCCATATAAGCCAATTTCAACAAATACCCAGATGCCCAAAATTGTTATATTCTGTCGTTGGGGTTTTCCTACGGAAAATTTGTATTTAATTATTTTGAGCCCCATTTGAGGCAAATTGTGCTCCGGTTTAACCATGTTGTGATCATACATGTCAATATTCCCATATACCAGTAGGATTTTAACCAGGAATGAATCCTGGGCTTTATTTATGACTTCTGGCAACGTTTTGTGTTTTGGTGTTATCCTGTTTCGCTTTCTAGTGAAATTTCTCTTGATCAATTCCTATGCCACCTTGGTTTGATTATTTGCCTAGAGTATCTAGAGATCACATATGGATGTTATACCGTAAGGAATTTGCCACTTGGAAGGTCCGGTTCTCTCCGAAAAGACAAAGTCGTGCACAAAAAGCTTCTTCAGGCGAGCCGCATTTTTGGAAAAAGAAGGTTTTAAGCTACAATGAGATTTTGGAAGCAAGCAGGTGTGGGAATTTTGTACCTACCTAGCAGGTAATTTTTCCATGGAAGCAACACCACTTAAGTCACAATGGGAAAATTGGAGGCGGCAAAGAATGGAATTTCTTACCCGCCTTTACAGGGTAAAAATTCTCATTGTGAAATAAAAGAAAAATCAATTAAGGCATTGATGGGATTTTCTTAGGTCTGCCTTGCAGGGGTAAATAATCTCATTATGAAAGTCAAACAGCTTAAGTGGATCATGGGTTTTTGGAGCTGCAATGCAGGGTAAATAATCCCATTGTTAATTGGTTTTTAAAAATAGAAATTGCCTATGCCAAAAGTGTGACCCCTTTTTGGGAAAGAAGGGCAACTTTAAATGCATTAAATTAATTAATTCTTTCTTCAAATTTAGCGCCCAAGCTTGTGGAAAAGTCAACAAAGGAAAGTGGATAAAGGAAATTAGAATTAGAAGTTCTAAAATTAATTTGGGAGAAGAATAATACTTTTTTAAGTATTAATTGATATAATTAATTCCTATTTCAAAGTGGATGAGATCAAATCATACTTGTGAAGCTTAAGTGAACTAGAAGTAGAGGGCTAAAATTAAATAAATTTAATTTATTTAATGGCAGCCATGAGCATGCACAAAATAGGCGCCCTATTTGAAGAGAAAATCTTATTAATTAATTAATTAATTTTCAGGAATAGGAAGGGCAATAATTAATTATAGAATTATATAAGCATGGGCTGCCATAAGGATGAATTAATTAATTCAATAGCAAAGAAGTGCAGCCCAGGCAAAAAGTGCGCCTATTTCAAGAAAAAGTTTTCTCAAAAGAAGGTGTATTTATCGCTGAAGCTTCCAAATTTGGCACCTAGGTTTGAAGGAGCTTGATTTGTGTCTAAATAATTGTGCTCGCATAGTGGTACAGGTGCTCAGGTGAAGTTGGTAAAATTCATGTTTGCTTTGCATGCAAATAAAACATCAAATTTTGGGGCAGCAGGCTTGATATATGCATATTTTTATAATTAAAATCCAGTGTTCATGTTCCGGTTGCCATCTTTGTCTGAATTAATTGCAAGAATTCATTACAGGTGCTTTTATAAGAGAAAGGGAGCTTAAATCAATGTCCAATACATTGAACATATCCTCTACGAATCAAGAATTATCCATATTCGCATTACCGGTTGTGAAGAATTTCGGCCGAATAAAGAGAAAAAGAATTGTTCAGACAAAGATAGATACGGCCATGGCAAAGAGGGATGAAAAAGAAAGCACAACAGAGTCATGCATCACTTCTAAGTTTGCAGACATTGGAGACACAGATCTAGGTCCGAACCTCTTTCCGAATTGATTGACAGATCCAGAGTAGGAAAGACTTCCCTCATGCGTGCAGTCAAAAGCAGTGGAATCATTCGAGTTGCAACATTTCCATTCACAACCCAGTTGCCAGAGTTTGTCATGGAGTGTGCTAGGTCTTATCATCCATTATCCAGATCAGTTCATGATGTTGCAGAGAAAACAATAATCTGGTTGGACACACAGTTTATCAATTATTGTTTGAAGATTCCGGCACGAAAGGTGGTGACTACTATTAGCATACAGGATGTCGGTAACAGATGGGAAAAGCATAGAGTTGACTGCGTGGGCATAATGAACAGTAGATACATGAAGAAGCCTAGATCTCCTTCCAAGTTCCCGAGAACTCTTCCGCGGTCTAATCTGGTACAAGAGGTGGATGATATTGCCAAATTATTATGCAGGATAAATGGCGAAGCGAACGCTCACAACTTCCGCATATGGATGTATGCTTTCATCAGGACCATTGAAATCAACAAAGCAGATTCAATAATCAATTGGTCGGAAATCATTAGTGACAACATTGGTGAGCAGCTCCGGAATGTGAGGCGTACTTTCAGCTTCAAAATGACTTCCTATTTGGTATATGCAGCAGCTTCACAGTGTCTTCTCCAACCTGGATAGATGTAGCGTTCTTTCCAAAGACCCTATTTTCGAGTGCTACCCACGACTTCTTTTGTACCGCACTTGACGCAAGAAAGATTACAAAGTGGTTAATGATGGATTCTTCTACGGATTCATTTGCAGTGGACGGCGATCTAAAGGCCAACAGGGTGAGCAAGGAAGCGTGGGAAGCTATGTCCAGGATTGGCAGTATCTTCATTCAGTTTGTGGATTTTACATACCTTAGGGTCACCGACTTTTCTGGAGAACCAGTTAAGTTGCCCAGATATCCAAATGATAGATTGGTCACCATGGAGCTGAGCAGACAACTCGTGGAGACGCATGACCTTGATCAAATAAACAAGCACAAGTCTACGGGCTTCTTCCCGATCACTGTGGGCCATTATAGCTGCTAGAGCATTGATAAAGCCCGAGGAGTGGAAGCAGAAATGTTCTTTGAGTACGAGCAAGAGTTCTTCCCAGCACGACTGAACTTCAATCCATTTGGAGTGGCAAGGAAGACAATCTCCCAAGAGTACGCACATGTGCCTTCATTGGAAGATTTCTGGATGAAGTGCAGAAGTGAGTACGAGGTTAGAAAGAAAGATTTCAACAAGTTATCAGCACGGCAAGTGTTTGACTTTGGATTAGCACGGATACCCATGCGGATCTTAAAAATGATGGGCCTGTGTTACTTGACACATACCATCGAATGGGAGGAGATAGAGCTGTACTTTAGGAGGCGTAGGGGCTGCCATACGATCGAGGAAAGGTCTACCGCTGTTCTAGTCAATACTTCAAACCGGTCATTTCTTTTAAGGGATACTTGCCTTGATGAAGCATTGATGAATCATATCACGGGCAACTTCGGCACAGGAGATTCCCTCAAGAGGAAGCACGGAGGAGAAAGCAACAAAAGGCCTAAGAAGATTAAAGTGCATAGAAGGCCTCATTCGAAGGAGAAGATCACTTCTACGGCTATGATGTTAGTTCCAAATTTCTTGAAAGATCCAAGATTTTCACCGATATCAGCACCTCAAACAGACACTATCATTCCTCCGTTGAATCCGACAACATACATCTTCTCTCCTCAACTACTCCGTTCAGCGCCGTCCCCTGAAGAAACATTGAAGCTACGAGATGGCGAGTTTGAAAGAGCTTCGTCTTTGGATGATTCAGAGGATAGCAGCCACAACACTATAGTGGTTTCAGATGGAGAGGTAGTGCGCGAAATAGTGGTACACTCGACAACTTCTCATTCCACGAGAAGTAATTTCTCGAGAATGGTTGACTTCGCAGGTTGGTTCCGAGGCTAGAGAGGAAATCAACTTGGAGGAACACGACTTGCGATTTTCTTGAGTCTAGGCGGAAAAGACAGAAAACCTAAAGTTGCTTATGGTAACTTCAAAGTTGATCATTGAGGAGAAAGGGCGTAACTTTGCTTTGAGATGTCAGTTCCGGCGAAGGGAAGGAGGATGAGCTCACGGCAAAAGATATAATAAGAACTGTGAGTACCCATAGGTCAAGTCACCACAGAAGGATTGAAGCAGGACACGCAGAGACATTGATAGATGCTCTATTCCTTAGGCTTGACAGAGAAAAGGTGGAGAAAGTTGAACTTCAGAAGCAGGTATCTCAGTTGTGCGAGATCATTGCCAAGGTTGTTAAATCTTCCACTCAGCCAATTTCAGCACAAAAGCAGGTGAGTGATCATCTGATGCAGGAAATGGAAGATGCAAGTAACTAGGTTAAAGCTATCGATGAATGGAAAAGTCTGATCATTCGTCAAGCTTCTGTACAACTCGGAGAGGTGCTAACCACCTAAAGGTTATGAAAGATGCATCAGATCAGCTGAAGCAACTGGTGACAAGCACGATAGATATGAACACAGTTGTTGAGAGTAACCTGAGTACTTTGGCCAAAATAAATAAGCTACCGAGAGAAGTGTTGATTGCGGAATAGATTGTGCCCGATGGATCAGTTGAGAAGGGGAAGCAACTTGAGTTTGCAGTATCTTTCCATTTGGAGATCTGCAGAATTATGCTAAAAAGGATGCAAGCACTTGAGAGTATGGCATCATCTTTACCAGACAATGTCATTGCTTTCACTAATGAGGAAGTGGTCGGAAACGTTACTTCATACACACGGATCATTCCTAGCAAAGTGCCTAATTCCCTGGAAGGGTCTCTTCTGATGGTGCAAGGCAGAATTGATGGAGTTGTTAGGTCTTTCACGATGAATTCCATCAGCAAGTTGGTGGCACTACAGTCAGCTATTGAGAAGTTCGGGCCTAGCTTGGAGGATGTGGAAGCATGTATCAGGGTATTGAACAAAGGCTTGCTGCAATTCAGGACATAAAAGGAAGTTGTGGCTAAGACAGATGGAAAGATGTTGAATTACATGTTCGACAAGTATATTCAGTATCAAAACAAAAAGAAGATGTAGATATTATAGTGGCATGTCTTTCTTCTTCTATTCTTTCTTCTTCTATTTTTCACATTCCTGGATGTATTGCTTTAAGTTATGTGGAACGATTCTATTAGTTAAGTGACAGATGTGTATAAGTTTGAATATGGACCTGGGTGCATGTCACTTGAAGAGAAATTAGAGGAGGATGATTGTCAAATGTCATCTTTACTTCTTGTTTATGTTCCAGTTCAGTTGAGTTTCCCATTTGTATTTTCCCTTCTACATTCTATAAGTAGAAGAAGAACCTTCAGGTTAAGGATCAGAATTTGTAAGCAGCATTCTTGTGTTCCAAACTTTGTGTTGAAACCCTTGATAGCCACTTGAAGCAAAGGAATACAAAGGAGCAAATTTCCGGAGAACTTTGTGTCACGGTGCATTTTGTTTCTAGCTTTTTAACTCAGATCTACTTATAAATTGTGTTATTTTAGATCTAGATCTGAAGTTTCCTTTGCTTATAATTTTGTGTGTTGATATCTATTGGTTTCTTCTATGTGCATGCAATCAACTCTGTTATCTATTGATTAGGTTGCACATCTTCCCTATTTCTTCTCTGTGTTTTATTACTTTCCTTCTTTAAATATTTCCTTTCTTTAAACATTGCTTACTTGCTGCAAAACTATACACTATGGTTCATGCGTTGTATGGTTAAAGTAAAACCCCATATAGATACTAGCATATTTTTAGTGACAAATCGACACGGGAGTCTCACCGGTAAATGAGGGAGATTTATCTCATGACCGCCTAGGTTTTCATCTATTCAAAATCTAGCCAACAAAATCCTTGGCGTATGTGTGTGTAATTCTTTTTCCTACAAATTTCAAATCTAAGGCATAAACAATTCAATCACTAGTTCATCTATCATTTTCTATTTGAAAGTAGGCAGCAGATAATTGTGGTTTTGTAAACGAATTCCAAAGTAGATAGTTTATATATCATTTTGGTATCAAAGCTAACAAGTATCCAAGACTGTGGTATTCGTTCTTGGATTTGTATGACAGTGAAGAGATCTAAAGGCGAAGAGGCTTTACCTTGCGCTCCAGATATTTCTACAAGGAAGTGGAAATAGAGAATTCGGGGACAAATGGAGGAAGAGAACTTGGTCCATAGAATCGAGATGCTGGAGACCATGATGGATAGGATGTTTAGAAGACAAGAAGAACTTGCAGATTTGTAGAAGACGGCTTACGGTAAGCAAGACTCCATGGACTCGATAATTTGAGCCTTAGCTGAAACGTTTGGCATAGGGAGGAGCCACCATGAGGAAGAATATGGGGAAGAGCGTGAAGAAGAGACTTCAAATGCAAGAGAGAAGGTAAAATCTTATCATGCTCCTTTTAAAGTTGACACGAAAGTTCAAATTAAAAGCTTTTAAGGATAAGTTGATGCAGAGTTGCTTGAGAAATGGTTAAAACAATTAGAAGTATACTTTAGCGTCCATAATGTCACTGAGGCACAGAGGATCACCTTTGCACTTCTCAAAATGGAGGGACACACTTTGGTTTGGTGGGAAACCCATCTAGCCACTTGTGAAAAGAAGAAACGTCCTATTGTGAAATCTTGGCAAGATTTTAAAGAATTACTTAGAGCTAACTTCTATCCTATTGGCCACAAGACTGACCAAATGATTAAATGGCAGTATTTTAGACAAGGCAGTGGTCAAAGTGTGCAGGACTATACTACGAGTTTCGGAGGCAGGCCATGTTGCTGAATATGGACTTGGAGGATGAGGATATTATGACTAAGTACTTGGGAGGACTTCACACTCACCTTCGAAGAAAAGTCATCTCCACGAAGCTCAAAGATCTCAACGAGGTGTGTGTACAGTCATACTATATAGATGATGAAAAGAAGCAAGCAGAAGAAGAGCCAAGGGCAAAGTAGTCAACAAATCAGCAGAAGAAAGAACATGGGCAAACAAATAACAAAGGTAAGTGGAAAGGGAGAGGTAAACAAGTGGCCACTACTTTAAATACTTGTAAAGATCCCAAGAATTTTTGCAAGAACTATTATATCAATGGTCATACTGACGCTACATGTTGGAAGTTACATCCCAAGTTACATCCGAAGAACCGAACCAATGACCCAAAGAAGTCCATGACAATTGTAAATACAGAAGGGGGTGGAAATCGAAGATGACTTTGATGTAGATGAGAGGCTTGGATGAACGGCCACCAACATGGACAGCCAGGAAGAGGAGATGAGTAGACTATTCCATATCAAAATCCATATCAAGAGAACTAAGGTAAATGCTTTGGTTGATACCGGTTCTCAGTCTAACTTGATTTCTGAAGCAGTTGTAAAGAAGCTTCGTCTTAAGACTTACGAGCATCCACACCCTTATCCTTTGGGTTGGGTGAAGAAGGGTGTTGAAATTTAGGTAACAAAAAGATGTAAGGTCAAGTTTGGGATAAATTCCCAGCTATATTGATGTATTGAAGTTGATGTTATTCCACTTGATGCTTTTGATGTTGTTTTCGGGAGTCCTTGTATATCAGGGATGCCATATTTATGAGAAGGGAAAACCGATACAGATGGGTCAAGGATGGGATCAGCTACAACATCCGGGCACACCAACGTAAGACACGGGTTACTATGGTGAGTGTTAACCAAGAAAATGACTTATTCAGGCAAATCATAATCAGTTTTGTTTACTTTTTTAAAGGATAAACAAGATGGGGTAGAATTTTTAAAGATTTCTAACCATGGAAAACATGATTTGGATAGTATTATTCAGTCTTTTCATGAAGTTTTTCAGGCTCCCAGTGGGTTACCACCAAAATGGGAAGTAAAGCATGGGATTCAGTTGTTGTTAGAGTCCCTTCTACCGAACATCGGGTTGTATAAGAAATCCTTGTTGGAGAGTATTGAAGTAAAGAAACAACTCCAGAACTACTAGACCAAGGTGTGATATGTCCGAACACCTCACCATGTGGTTCGCCTATTATGATGGTGCCGAAGAAGGATGGTTCTTGGAGAATGTGCATCGACTACCGCTCTTCGAACAAGATCACCATAAAGAATAGATATCCACTTCCCCGCATAGATGATCTCTTGGACCAGCTTCAAAGATGCCAAATTCTTCACGAAGTTAGATCTCAAGTCAAATTATCACCAAGTCAAAATGAAGGAGGAGGATATATGAAAGACTTCCTTCAAGACAAAACATGTTTTGTATGAGTGGTTAGTACTTCCATTTGGTTTATGCAATGCACCCGCTACATTTAAGAGATTGATGAATGATGTATTGTGGGATTTCATAGATTCATGTGTCATCGTTTATTTGGATGATATCTTGATTTTTAGTGCCACATGGGAGGAACATCTCACTCATTTGCAACAAGTTCTTAGGGGAGAAACAGATGCTTTGTAATATGAAGAAATGTGAATTTGCCAAACAAATCACTTGTCTATCTCGGGCACGTGGTTGGAAGAGAGATACAAGTGGATCCAAAGAAGGTGGAAGCCATCACCAATTGGCCAACACCAACAGGAGCCACAAAGACTAGGAGTTTTGTGGGAGCAGTACAGTACATGTGGAAGTTCATTTCAGGCTTCTCCGCGATCACAAAGAGCACCTCTACACACAAAGGCAGCAAAGAGTAAAGGTTTTGAATGGGGTAAGGAACAAGACAAATCCTTTGAGTCATCAAAATACAAGATTAGTCATGCACTAGTGCTTGCTCTTCCCAATTTGCAGCAGCCCTTTGAAGTAGAGACAGATCCCAATGATTATGCTATGGGCGCGGTGTTGCTTGAAGGAGGTAAACCCGTATGCTATCTATCATTCGAAACTTTTCCTTCAGCGGTTAAAAGATATTCAAGTATATGATAAGGAAATGTATGCACTAGTTCGTGCAATTAAAAATGGAAGCATTATTTGTTGGGTAAAGAAACTATTGTTCACATTGACCACAAACCTCTCAATATCATCTAGTGATCAAATACAAGAAGGGTAGTACAAACTTGGTGGCAGACATGTTG
This sequence comes from Taxus wallichiana var. yunnanensis, assembly GCA_018340775.1. Classification (NCBI taxonomy): domain Eukaryota; kingdom Viridiplantae; phylum Streptophyta; class Pinopsida; order Cupressales; family Taxaceae; genus Taxus; species Taxus wallichiana. The sequence continues at coordinate 435,511,302 of CM031242.1, read as the reverse complement.
TCTAGGCCGCCTACATAGGAGAAGTTCTTCTGCTTAACCGTTATCTCTTAGATCGAGCCCTTCACGAAGGAAGCTTACGGAGAAGCATATGCCTAGGACAGAGACTTTGGGGTGACATTTCAGCATTTGCAGTCCCAAGGGGTGAGAGGACGGTGATTGAAGATTGTTATCTCAAGGACGGGCTGCTCTATCGATGGGGAAGCTTGTTGTGCCTAAAGAAGAAAGACTTCTATTGATGAGGGAAGCAAATACCTCAAAAGTAGAGGACATTTCGGTGTTGGTAAGCCCTAACCCACTTGCAAAGGTACGTGTATTGACCCAATATGTAGGAAGAAGTATCAAAATCTATACGTGGATGTAAACTTTGTTGTACTCCAAAGAAGCCTAAGACTAGGAAGGATGGTTTGTATATACCTTTGCAGACTACTCGCCCGTGGGAGGACATTTCTATGGACTTTGTAGGAGGATTACCTATGTCTAAACATGGCCATGACTATCTCTCAATGTTGTTTTGATAGATTCAATAAGATGTGTATTCTTATGGCATGTAAAATGACAAGAAAAGCACATGAGGCAGCAGATCTTTTCTTTGCTAATGTATGGGTGCATTTTGGCTTGCCAACATCTATTGTTTCGATAGGGATTTCAAGTTCTTGGGAACTTTTGACTACTACTTTGGGACAAGATGGATACGAAATTACAAAGGAGCACGGCTTTCCATCCACAAATAGATGGACAGATAGAGGTGGTGAACAACACTTTGGTACATGATTGATCAAAGGGTATAATAGCAAATACCCAAGGACTTAGGATGAGTTGTTAGCCTACACTCAAAGGCATTCCTATAACTAGCGGTACACACATCCACTATAAAGTCACCATTTGAAGCATGCTTGGGATATCCGTTCGACATAGCGGTTGGGCAAAAGGATGAGGAGGAGACATGAGACATAAAGGTGACTAGAGAAAACAAATTCATTGAGAGGATCAAGAAAATCCATCTCAAAGTCAAAGAATAGTTAGAGAAATCTCAAGCCAAGTACAAGGCTAGACACGATCAACACAAGAGAGCATAAGCTTCATGTTGGAGACAGAGTTTGGCTTTACTTGAGCAAGGAGAGACTACAAGGTCAAGCACGAAGCTCAAGCCACTACAATATGGACCCTTCACCATATTGGAGCAGGTTGGAGAAAATGCCTTTCGACTTGATTTGCCACCATTTATGAGGATGTACTTAGTAGTAAACTGTGAGAACTTGCACCTATATGAGCCATCCATGTTAGATGAAGATGAAGAACTACAATTGCTACCTTCCATTGAGGATTGCGTCTTGGACTCACGAGGTGAATTGGAGGAGGATGTAGTGTTGCAACAAAAGGTCAGAGAGACTAGAAGAGGTCCGCAGGAGTCTTGGCAAGTTGGACTGAAAGGGAAGACACCAAGGCAGGCCCGGTGGTACTTGAAGGAGCAAGTGAGGGAATTATTTCCTCATCTACTCCCCCACTAAGTTTTGTCGGACGAAGGAGGTGTTATCCATAGGGATCCAAAATGACTCTACTTCATCAGATCAGCCAAGCAACAAAGAAGGAAAATGAAGAAACGGAGGTTGTCTTTATGTTAACAGAACCACTCTGCACGGCGCGATTCTGGCATGAGCGGCGATGGTCTTATAACCGCCGCCCAACGTGAGGCGACAGTCTTGTAACCGCCGCCCAGCCAGGGCGGCGGTCCTATGACCATCGGTCTGCATTGGCGCGGTCCTGTCACTTTCGAACAAAAATAAAAATTTGAAACGAACAGTCCCAGAATTGGAAAGGTTGTCCATGTCTCTTCTCCTCCATGACCTTTCCCATCCTCCAGTGCACGAGAGGACATGAGAAAGGCTATAAATACATGTAGGAAGGAGTGTTTTGATCATCGGAAGCAAGAGACTTCATGGGAGTAAGTGTAAGAGTTCTAAAGTGTTGGAATTGAGTTTGTAGAAGAAAGAGTTTGAGAACAGAGCAATCAAGTAGTTGGGAGGAAGTGTGAGACATTGTCAATTTCCTTTCTCACTTATTGTAAAGTTTGTATCTCTCATATTTTGAATTGGCCAATAAAGCAAAAAGGGAAGAAAGAGTTGTTTGCCCTTCCCGACTGGTTTTCCTCCTCTGGAGGTTTCCAGGTTAAAAATCTTGTGCGTATGTGTGTGTGTTAAATCTTGTGCATATGTGTGTGCATATTGAGTTTTTGGAAGAAAGAGTTTGAGAACAGAGTAGTCAAGTAGTTGGGAGGAAGTGTGAGACATTGTCAATTTCCTTTCTCACTTATTGTAAAGTATGTATCTCTCATATTTTGTATTGTGTGTGTTAATTCTTGTGCGTAAAGCAAAAAGGGAAGAAATAGTTGTTTGCCCTTCCCTTTCTCACTTATTAGTTTTCCTCCTCCCCTTCCCATTGGAGGTTTCAGTTTAAAAATCTTGTGCGTATGTGTGTGTGTTAATTCTTTTCTCTTGCAAATTTCAGTTCTAAGGCATAAAAATCCAATCACTAGCTCATATGTCATTTTCTATTCGAAAGTAGGCAGCAGTATAATTGTGGTTTTGTGAACGAAATCCAAAGTAGATAGTTTACAAGATCACCAGGTTATAGATGGAGAAGAAGACGTTGGTGAAAAAGAATAAAGATTCCTAGGAGTTGTGAGGATGACTAGTAAACCAAAGTTGGACCCTCCAGTTATTCTAGAAATTTGGGTCTTGAAAAACTCATTTACTGGATCACTGAGTTAGAGAAGCATTTCGAGTATTAAAGTATGGAAGATCCCAAGTGAGTTAAGTATGTTATCGCAAAGTTGAAAGGTTATGCATCCATATGGTGGCAACAAAGGCAGGGGAAAGAATAATTCCTGGAACATATTCATCACAAAATTGATGCCTAAATTCATTCCTACAAATTATCACTTGAGTTTGTTCAAGAAGCTTCATAATTTGATATAAATGGAGATGAGTATATATGATTACACTAAAGAGTTCTATAAGCTAACCATTATAGAGGAGATCATGTTGAAGATGATGTCGAGGAGATCTCAAGGTGTGTCAATGGATTGCACATTGCAATTCAAGATGAGTTTGTGATTCTTAGATTGTCATCTGTTCAAGAAGCGTATTAGTTTGTGGTGAAGGCAGAAGAAAGTCTATTGCGCAAGCAATAGGAAGTAGTAGGAGGAAGAAGAAAGTTTGTGTGTGGATGTGGACTAACAGGTGGAAATGGAAGAGATCATTCTTGCAATAAGGCGAGGCTGGTACTTTGCAACATGATGATAATAGCACAGAAGGAGGTGAAGGAAATTTCTAAGGTATAGAATCTTATGGACGAGGTAGAGGTTGTGGATTCCATGGTACATATTTTAGATGTGGTGAGACTAGACAGAGCATTTGACTGTCCACAAGCACATAATGAAGGGAGTAAGAACACTAATGCGAGTGTGCATATCACACAAGCAGATGAGGAAGTAATGCATCGGTACAAAAGACAATAATAGACTCGTGCATAAAAAGAATTTGTTTATATACCCATTTATAATTCTAGAGGCAATTTGCAAGTTGCTTGTTGACACAGGCAGTATAGATAATATTGTTCCGTGAGAAATAGTAGATAAACATGGTTTGAAGAGGATTCGTGTCCAAATCCATATAAGGTATTTTGGTTGTTGAAGGGACATCAGATTTTGAAATGAGTAATATCTGGTAAGTTTTCAAATCAGCACACAAAAGTATCAAATCCTATGCATGTAATGCCCATGGATGCTTGTCATATTTTGCTTGTAAGGGCTGGGCAATTTGATGCAAAGCACAACATGATGATGATTGCAAAGCATAGCATGATGAAGTAGAAATTAGTCCAACATTCACAAGCATTTGGGCTCGCTTGTAATCGTACATCAACCAAAAATATGTTAGATTAGGAAAATGAGCTAAGAGGGGAAGTGCACAATGCTACACCCCCATTTTTCAAAATAGTTACTTTTAAAAATAGAGACCCACTTTGGTTTCAAACAAATGGTAATACTTAAATATTTACCTTTACCTTTAAAAGTGTTTCCTTGTTTCTGCCTAAGTCCTTTGTCTGGTACACGCACTTTGAAGTTGCTTAGTACTCACACTTGGAAAAATTAAGTTCTCACACTTCAAATTTATTTAGTACTCGCACTTTGAGTTTGTTCTCGCATCTTAACTGAATTGCTTGTTCACACTTCAAATTTGTTTTGTGCTCGCACTTAGAACTTATTTGTTGCTCATTCTTTGAATAACTTACGTTCTCACACTTAAAATTGTTTATTAATTGCACTACAAGTATTTCTTTTCCTCGTATTTCTTGCACTCACACTTCAAGGAATTGTGCTCGCACATCATATTCACGAGAACTTGTTCTTCGCAGTTAAGATTTTTTCTAACTTTGAATTGACCTTTTCCTTGCAGTAAACGGAGTTCATCCTCACGCCTCACAGATGCAAAAGTTCAAAGCTCGCATCGGAGATGTAAAAGTTCAAATCTCACACCTCGCAGATGCCGAAGTTCAAAGCTCACACCTTGCAGATGTAAAGGATTAGAGCTCGCACATCGCAGATGCAAAAATTCAAAGCTCGCACACCTCGCATATGCGAAAGTTCAAAGCTTCCACCTTGGACTTCGCAAATGCGAGACAAATTTAAAGTCAAGGACACATGAACACTCGAGAGAATTGCAAGTCAATCACAGTAATACGTGTGGCATATCACATGGCTTGCACGTGGTGTCCCAAGGTCAAGTTGGTAATTAAGGTTGGTGGTTATGATTAAATTTAAGCATATACAGGTGTATGGTCCACATTGAAAAGGATAACATTTCAAAAATGAATGTTCTCAAGACAAGGAAACATCAAGTCATACATTATACGCCATAAATACAAGCATGACAAGTTGAATTACCCTCCGAGTTCGTAGGGAAACCACCCCGCCAGACTAGACTATCTATCATCTATCGCTAGCCAAAAGTCCACTTCACTATAGTTATCTCTCGAGGGCTACTTACAGCCCTCGCCCCAGCTCTATAGAGATAGAGATCAAGTAGGCCATCGGGCCCCTCTAGATGATCTCCATGAGGTTTGAATCCTCATTCATCTCCGATCGGGCACTACAACAAGACTAGGCCTAGGGTAGGACCCTATGGCTACAAGAGAGCACCAGATAGCCACCACCCACCCGATCTGATCTTGCCAATTTCTCTCTCTCTAGAATGGCTCCAGTGGTGACATCTATGCTCAGTTTGGTTGCCCGGGCCGTTGTACCCTCTGATCATGGTATGGTATCGTCAGATTCGGACATAGGTATACTTCATCTGTCTGCAATATCCTCGCTAGGTGTTTATGGAATTATCATAGCAGGTTGGTCCAGTAATTAGGGGGCGGCCGTTCGGTCGCCTATGATACTAGGGCCGATGGGTCAAAAATTGGTTCGTGCCGCAGGTGCTGAACGATCTACTCTGCACGATCGAGGATCGTGAAACGAGCGGATTCTAGAATCACTCCTCCAAAATGAGAGTTTATCACACATCCTATTGCAAATCCGGTAAGGTCAAGAGGGGGAAGGAATCTCTATGTCTATATTCTCTATAAAGATATGGCAACGAAAGGCATTATGCTTTCGTTTGAGAGGACCCCTATTGATGGAAAGATCTAATATATGGGGTTGAGGATCCCCTATCTATATCTCGAGATATAGGGACTGTCGGGATAGGGAAAATGCTATGGGACTCACCCCATATATAGATCTAAGAGGGCACCCTTGGCCCTATCTTGATATGGGTCAAGTCATTTAGAACTACGGCTGGGAACCGGCCCATAGAGTTTAGAGTATAGGGGATTGCGGGGATAGGGGTGACTCGAGAAGAGACTACATGTCGCAATAGGACTAGCTTGACTATAGAGGATCAATTAGATAACCCCGAATGGGCAAGATGAGAGAAAGGGGACCCACCGAGCGGAAATCGATGCCATAATCCCCTATCTATATAGTTGAGTTGGGCTTAACCCCTATATATATATATATATATATATATATATATATATAGGTTACGCATAACTATATACCTCCGTCGGCATAGCCAATATAGCACTCAACATACGTAATTCACCATACCACTCTCCAGTAAACAAATGCAGGGACTAGCTAGCTTGGTGAGCATGTCGGGCGAGCCTATCTATATGTTATGGACTTGTCAAATAGATAGATGCCTCTCTCGATAGTCTATTACCATCCATCTCTATTCCCAACTAAATATATATGTTAAGGTGACATATATACGATAGTCACCCCATATCTATAAAGATAGGGGTCGGGATGACACTCATAGCTTAGCATAACTATTTGGCGATCTGCCTTTTATCTAGTGAGGAATCTTGTCCGGCGAGCTATGAATCAGAGATGAGGGGTTTATGGTTCAAAGTGTTTATTTCAATCTGGTTGCCTAACTATATATGGAAATCTCGCTACCTATCAATCACTGCGCTCTATATAGATAGGGCCCACTCGAACAAGTGGGGAATGGATCCGGGAGATATGAATGATCCACGGAATATGAAATGAATGGAAATGATTTTCATGCACTCGCATAATAGAATACCGGGATTGAGATATGAGACCGCATTCATGGAGATATCGGGAATGATCAGCTACTTCCATAGAGCTATATATTAAATAGTTCAGTGTGCATGCGGGAGCGGATAGATCGAGTTATTGAGGAGAACCAACACTCAATCGAGTTATCAATCTTATCTTCTAGTTATCAATAGAAAACACGCTATCGCTTGTCTAATCCGCTCCCCTCCGCACCTTTATTTTCTTTGGATACATCCCCTCCCCTCTAAATTGATCCACGATCGGTGGATAGATTATCTCATCGGGCGGTGGGACAAGGGCGATAGGAAATAGATAATGGGCCCCATATTAGTTCTTGGGATCTCGACACCGGAAATGGGCAATGGACATTAATCCCGGATGCCAACCCCCATCTCTATATGGGCCCTCTATCCAGAGAATTGTTGTCTAGTCGGACACTGTAGACACTAGAACAATGCGAGAATAGGAAAATGTATCGGTATTTGCTTATTCCCATATCCGAGTCTCTATATTCTCGGGCGGTTGATGTATCGAGTATCTATTTGTGTGGAGTGGGACACTCCCATATCTAATTTGAACTAGGGAGTTGGTTAATTGTTGTGCGGAATGATCATATGGAAATGCCTACTTGGTGCTCACCCCTCACCCCCTCGAATATCAATTCAATATCGGATATAGATAGGGGGCCTCCATAGTATATATAGGGAGCCTCTTTATATCTTATCTTATCCCATATATATAGTATAGAGGCTCTATCGGGAACTTCTATTTATAGATAGATAGATTATATTAGTAATAGATACGTGGGCACTAGAGTGGATAGAGGCACAACTAAAGTGGCTCTCCTCTCCTCTATATACGTAATACCGATGTGATGCTCTATATCTATTCTATTTCAATAGTGGCACCGGTATCGGACATATTATATCTGTCACTTCATCTTCATAGGCCTAGGATGGCCGTTGTCATTCTATTCCATTTTTTTATATAGATGGGGCCTCCACTGGGTAGTTAATAGTTATTCGGTACCCCTCTCTCTATATAGATAGGGCTCCCTTCTAGACTTTATATATATGGGAGATGAGGGGTGGTACAAGTATTAATATTAAGTTAAGGGAGGGGCCCTACTAACTCGATCCCCCCCGGAGCCCCCATATCTATATCTATATCTTTATATGGAGTGAATAGATAGGTAAGTGAGTAAGTGGGCGTGAAGTGAGTAAGTACGTAGGGTTGTGAGTAGGTAAGTGAGTAAGTAGGGTTGTAGGTTTGTAAGTGAGTAAGTAGGGTTGTTGGTAGGTAAGTGAGTAAGTGGGGTTGTAGGGTTGTAAGTAGGTGGGTAGGGTTGTAGGGTTGTAGGTAGGTAAGTAAGGGGAGGCAGCAACTCCTACTCATCGAATTCCCCTATCTAGATATCTGCGTCGTGATGGGAGTAAAGAGGATGAACTGAACTACTCGACTCGACCTTACTTTACCTCGCGCTCTGTAACCTGCCTTAGATATAGAGTATAGGGCTTCGCGCTCTGTAGGATTTGAACCCACGGCATCGGGTTTTGGAGACCCGCGTTCTACCGGACTGAACTGAAAGCGCTTTCTTAGGATCTGTATCCGGGAACAGAAATAGATCGATACGGGAAAGACAATCCCGATCGAGCGTTTCCCTCATGTCGCGCCCTAGATAATCTCTAAGGGGCTACCGGTCGAGCGCTCCTCGTCCTACTTGCAAAAAGAAAAAATCGAGGCGTCGGAGATATAGCCCCCAAATAGGAGATATGGCCTAGATTCGAGATAGAGAGGGGGGCCCATAGAGTAGAGAAGATCTATAGGGAGGAAGGCTCCCATTTATTCTATGGAGGGGGTGTATAGTTGATTGGGGCCCTCACATAAAGCACAAATGGAAAACAAACTCACCCACTCGAGGGCGCTCGTCCGGCAAACAATAAGGCATAAATGACATGATTAGGCAATTCCAAAATGTTTCGATTCTCGGTTTAAGCAGAAATCATATCGGGTGGTTCATCACTGCGCTACGCTTTAAGATGAAATTCATTAGATAGGGCATGAACCCTACCCTTTGCCAATGATCTGATAGTCTCCCTCCAATATTCTAGGAGAGAGGGCCATATAGAACTATAGGCCCAAGCAGTAGAGATAGAGGGAGAGAGCACCCCTGCCGCCGAGCACCCCTCCCCTTTCTCTATAGATGGAGTTGGGAGTATTATATATCTTATCTTTCCATCTCGAGAAACTTTTGGCGCGAGGAGGGAATACAAATACCTCAGCGTCCTTTCTTTCGTCGATATACTCTATCTCTCGCCCATAGATTATTCACCAACCCGAGCTATATATGGGATGGGCCCTGGATAGACTTGCCCAAGCTAGCCCATAGATTATTCACCAACCTCCCATAGATTATTCACCAACCACCCATTGGTTATATAGAGTTAGGCCCGACGGAAGGAAGCGAAGTAAAGATCTCTATATTCACTCTCTCTCCCTTTCTATTGGCATGGCACCGAAGCAACGAATAGGAAAGGCCGGAGGACACTAAGTAAGAGAACCAAGTCGCAGTACTTTCTCGCTTTTTGAGGCCTAGGATCTAGGATCAAGATCAAAACCCGCCTTAGTCATTCAATTGGCGAGGTGTGTCCCGATTTTAGATTCCTCCTAACTAACCTACCAAATATAGAGGCGGGAGGCGGTGTCACCAACCAACTATTGGAAGAGGGAAGAGCGAGAAAACACCACCCACCCACTATTATTAGAGAGGGGGACGAGGGAGGCGGCACCGATTCCCACCGTCAATCACTCGATTGATCTCATCATTGATTATATATGTAATACGAATTCTATACTCCACATAATACGAATGCCCGCGAGCTATTCCAACGAATCTTCTCCCTCGGCCTCCCCCACTATCGGAAGAGGGGAAAAGGGAGGCAACATCGGGTTCAACCGTCGGTCATTCAATTGATCCCATCGTTGATTATATACGTAATACGAATTCTATACTCCATAGAATACGAATGCCCACGAGATATTCGAACAAATCTTTTCCCTCACGGCCTCCACCCCACCGTGGACACCCATAGATCTAGAGCTAGAGGGGCGAACGGAGGTGGCCCCCGGTGAGAGGGAGAGGAGGGTCGGGTGAAAGAATAAACATGGCTCGGTGGGCCATGATCATTAGGATCGTCCTTTGCATGAATATGAATGTAACCCCTGTTATGCAGGGGGTCGAGAGGGGGGGGATTTCCCCCTGCCCCGCCTTGTCCCTACCGAGTTAAACCATCTAGCAAGCTTGGATTCTCTATAGCCAGATACGATATATCCAAATCCGAGGTGGACCCGCCTCTCTCTTTATGGCTCCCGGATAGAGAGGACCCCATAGAGTTCAAGGTTGCCCCCTTATAAAACTTAGGCGAGCCCTCTCTCTCGCACAAGAGAAAAAGGGATTATCCTTGGCCCCCTACCCACATCTTTGAACATGAATGGGCGGATCCGACTATGCCTATAGCTATGCCCATATACATGCATGCCGATATTGGCTTGTCCCGACCTACATATGACTATAGAGATATAGATGCAGTCTAGTCTCCCTCGATCTCTCAAGAGATGAACTATATATAGATAGGGGGTCGATTGAGCGAGTTCTATATATATGGTCGTTGTTAGCGAGGATAGCCTAATCTATATCTCTAAACATGAATGGGCATATCCAACTATGCCTATAGCTATGTCCATATACATGCATGTCGACATCGGCATGTCCCGACCTAGATATGACTATAGAGATATAGAGAGTCTAGTCTCCCTCGATCTCTCGAGTGATGACCCATATATAGATAGGGGGTCAGTCGAGCGAGTTCTATATATAAGGTCGTTGTCGGCGAGGGATAACCCTTTCTCCGTATCTATATAGGGTGGCCCTCATCGGGGCCTTGAAGATATATGATGTAAGGGTTCTCTCACCCATTAGGCCCAGAGATAGTTTGATATAGGGGAGGGGTTCGGGCCCATATAGAGAAAGGAGGGGAGAGAACCCGGGTTGCTAGATATAGATAGGATATGGAGCCCCTATATCTATTCTCCGCCAATATCAATATCTATAAAGGGACCAACCCCGGGAGGCTCGGGGTCACTAGGGCGCCCCGTAGTCTTCCTATATAGGTCTAGGGCACGCAAATCCCATCTATCTGCCTCAATCCAAGCTCTTGCTCTCGCTTCATTCCCCACCTCGAGCTCATATATAGTAGGGCCGATAGGGGCTCTTTATTCTGATTTTAATTCCGTATGCTACGCATTTAATGAAGGACAATATAGAGGGGGGCTCCATTTGATCATGGCATCCGATATAGAGATAGATAAGGGGGAGGGGTGAGCATAGTATATAGAGTTTGGCACTCCCTCTCCCTCTCTCTCTATATTATGGTGATTTCAATATCGGGGGAAATTGTCTATCTACACTCCCTTGTCTATTCTGTTATAATTAGATATACATTTTTGTTAATGTATATCTAATTATACAGAGAAGACAAATGTAGATCATGGGGTTAACCCCCTCATATCTCTCTCTATATCTATATCCGAACTCTATATCTCTTTATTTATTTATATATGTCAGGGAACCAAGAGTTTAACAGATTGTTTGTATCCATCTATCTTCTATAGTAAAATACGGGGACGGCTAGGCCGATATAGGTCTCTTCTCCCATTAGGGAGGGGGAGGGTAAAAATACGCGCTCATTTTTTATAGAGGGCCAAAGGCCCTCTATAACTATAACGAATACACTTACCTCTATTATAGATGTCGACACGCCAATAGGACCAAACCTCCGTGGACCGGCGAGAACACGAGAGAGCATAACAGAAATGCCATATATATAAGGCCCCCTCGATCGACCAATTTTAGATGTGGCTATGATAGCTAGGATTCACTGGTTAGATTAGAGAGAAGCCAGGCCCAATGTAGATAACCCTTATGTGGTTATATCTCTCTCTATATATCTATATATGTTTGGGAACCGGTGTTTTGATTGTTTGTATCCATCCGGCTTTTATAGTAAGATATGGGGTGGGTGGCTAGCCGAGATATAGGTCTCATCTCTGTTAGGGAGGGGGATAAAAATATGTGTGCATTTTTATAGAGGGCGAAAGGTCATTTATACTATAAGGAGTACACCTACCTCTATTATAATTGTAAGACACGCCAATAGGACCAAACCTCCGTGGGCCACGCTAGTGGTACACATAGAGTATAATAGAAATGCCATATATATAGGGGTCCCCCGATCGATCGGTTTAAAATGTGGCTATGATAGCTAGGATCCGTTGATTAGATTAGAGAAAAGTCGGGCCCAATGTAGATCACCTTTATTTACACAGGCTCGACTGTAGATGACATGACTATTAACTCTATATGACTCAACTTCCTCGCTATATATTGTTGGTGCATAGAGATGACCCGAGATGAACTCCTACTCCTATCATTTCCTTCAAATTGATGTTACAATTTCTTTTTTTTTTTGTCATTTTGTTTTTAATCCTTCTTTTACTATGAACTATAATATCTACATTCCTAGGGCCCAGAGAGTTTCCCTTCCTAGAGGAGGCAGCGCACGACAACTCTAGTTTAGTCATAGCTGATGTTCGGGAGAAGGAATGGAAAATATTGTGCCAATGAAACTATATACGGTGCCTATTAACTATATATTGTGCTCAATGACCCCCAACCCCATCTATATAGATCTTGGTGTTTGCCATATAGATAGGGTTGGCGATTATGGCTATATAGAGTTGGGTTGGAACAGCTATAATGGAACTAATTTATCATTGTGTCCCTTTTCCCCAACCACCCTTCCAAGTATCTCAATCTTGAAGATAAAAAATGGTCAATGGAAAGGCATCATATCTATATCTATATCTGCAAGTGGATTCAGCTCAAATGTAGCCTAGGAAAGACATCATAGCCGGTGGTGGAAGATATCTTAGCACTAGGAGATCCATCCCCAAGATGGGCAGCGCAGACGTCGATGATTGATGTTACGATCAATGTCCGCCCAATTAATGAGATGGATTGTTCCAATCCCCATCAATCAAGGTAGGCCGGATCCCAATCAATTAGAGTAGGCCTCCTCAATGGCCCCAATCTATATATTCCACCCTCGACTCCCTATATCGATTATGGGTCCGAGTTCCTCGCCACGAGCAAGCCCTCTCCTCGGCCTATCGGCCCCCTACGCCCTATAATATTCTACTGAAATCTATAGATTCCATAGAATATTTCTATTTTATGTTCAAAGTTCAACTCTTTCAAAGATCTATCTTAAGAAGGTGTCCTCAAATCTCTCGGTATCTATCTCAAGAAGTTGTCCTCTCAAAAGATAGCGGAGCGGATAAGAGACGCAGATCTTCCTCTCTTTTTGGGGTAAGAATGAATTGGTCTCAAGCGTCTATGAATTACAAGTCGATTCTTTGTTTTATATTACTAAGATCCAAAGATGCCATCTAATGGCTATAGATAGTTCCATAAAAATGAACGAAAGACTTTCGATGGATTGCTAGGCTCAATTCATCGATCATTCTTCCAGCCCCAATCTCCACCTCTAAAGTGAAAGTGTATGGGGGTGTGAGCATAGATATCTGACCCCCTATATTTAGATAGAGTGGAGAGCCCGGAACCTATCCAGCAATACTTTTTCCGTATGTTCGTTGGACTCGGGAGGATTCGCGCCAATCAAATCAATAGTTCTTTCAATGGGTCGAGTCCCACCCATTCTTGTATAGTAAGAGGCGGGGCTATTCAATATCAGCCTCAATCCATCTAGGGTAGGGCGGGGCAAACTAAGGACTTCATCCTGAACTTTATCCGTTCAATCCAAGAGCCAACTCCATCCGGAGGGCCTAGGTCATTGGATAGCAGGCGGTAGGGCCCTAGATACCAAACAACATTATAGATACCGGACACTCTATAAAGGGGACGGGGGATCTACTCTAGATAGATAATAGAGAAGTCGGGTGGCCCCTCAAATCTATATAGATAGCCATACCAGGCCCCCTCCATATAGCTCAACCAGATTGAAAGGGAATTCCACTTCACTATAGTTATCTCCCGATGGCTACTTACGACCCTCACCCCCAAGTCTATAGAGATAGATTATGGTTTTTATAAGGTTTGCCTAAATGCCTAAATGATCTATCTTGTTTTTATGAGGTTCACCTAAATGATTTGGTTTTTATAAGGTTCGGGGCCTAGCCTGTAAGGAAAGGAAAGCATGGAAGTCTCGAAAGCAGAGGGAAAGGAAAGCGATTAGGCGGGTAGCGCAAAGCATGAAGCATTTGTTTTGGGAGTTCGACTCTTCCTCTATCTCGATGAAAAACAATAGGCATGCTCACGAATGCGACTCAATGCCTCGTCATAATCGGCCGAACACCACTTGTCAACAGAGAATATTCACCCTAGCATTCTAGACTACGCTCGATCCTCACCTCTGGGTGACTAGAAATGTTGTAGATATTCTCGGGATCCGTATCTTTCGGCCTACGCTTGATATGCGAGGCTTCAAGTCGAGGGAGATAGATAGGAGACGTGCTGACCCAATCAAGATAGCATTTATGTGCTCTTATGGCCCATATATTCTATAGATAGGGGGGTCGAGGGAGATAGGCAAAATCTCTATATTGAATAATAGATATTAGATATGTTTCCCCTCGGTCCGGTTGGAACTCTCTCTAGTCAACTTGGGTTGGAATATAGAATAGGCTAGGCCCTCCCTACCCTCTAATAGTGAAATCAAATCCTTCCTCGACAAAGAGGGTCACAAGAGAGGGTAGAGCACATTCTCGAGGGCTCGTATTTTCTATAGATAGGGGTCGGGAGATGGGCAAAATCTCTATGTTGAATAATAGATACTAGATATGTTTCCCCTCGGTCCGGTTCTCTATATATTACGGTCATTTTGGAGCGTACCTCGTATAACCATCTCTGTCGGCCCCTCCATTCCCAATCCCATCCTTCTATAAGGATTTGGGATTTGGGCGATCAGTCCTCTCCTTAGATGCAAATAGTTCAGGCCATTGCCATATCTATATTTTGATTGGCGCTCTCCCAATAGGGAGAGGAAGAGCGCGAGGGCGACTATCTATAGTCTAGTGGCACTCGACCACCGGATATCTAATATGGAGTGGAGGCCCGACTTGACTATCCCTCGTTCGGTACCCCTAGAGTTCTCTATAGCGCCCCTACCCTATCCAACCCCACCAATGGGCTCCCATCTCACTCATCATCATGTAGCTCTTTCTCCGTATGGGGAAGGGTTAATTAGATTAGAGAGAGATCGATCAAGTCATCTCCTTTAGTTGATCAAGTCATCTTCGTTGGTTAGAAAGAGCATATTGTGTCACCACCTCCTATATATATATACATCTTATCTTATTTGATCCCTATATGATATTGATATTTGGGGATGGTGAGGACCCGACCTCTATCTCCATTTCGGAGCATATCTCGTATAACCATCTCTGTCACCCCTCCATTCCCGATCCCATCCTTCATAAGGATTTGGGATTTGGACAATGAGTCCTCTCCTTAGATGCAAATAGTTCAAGCCATTGCCATATCTATATTTTGATTGGCACTCTCCCAATAGGGAGAGGAAGAGCGCGAGGGCGACTATCTATAGTCTAGTCGGCCACCGGATATGTAATATGGAGTGAGGCCCGACTTGACTATCCCTCGCCGGATCCCTAGAGTTCTCTATCGCGCCCCTACCCTATCCAACCCCACCGATGGGCTCCCCGTCTCACT
This sequence comes from Taxus wallichiana var. yunnanensis, assembly GCA_018340775.1. Lineage (NCBI taxonomy): Eukaryota > Viridiplantae > Streptophyta > Pinopsida > Cupressales > Taxaceae > Taxus > Taxus wallichiana. Next base: position 435,495,862 of record CM031242.1, on the reverse strand, counting down.
CATCATCGGTAGCTCTTTCTTTGTATGGGGAAGGGTTAATTAGATTAGAGAGGAGATCGATCAAGTCATCTCCTTTGGTTGATCAAGTCATCTTCTCTGGTTAGAAAGAGCAGATTGAGTCACCCCTCCTACATCTTATCTTATTTGATCCCTATATGATATTGATATTTGGGGATGGCGAGGAAGCGACCTCCACCCCACCCCATATATAGTGAAAGTCATAGTCGCTCCAGGTCACCCCAACTTAAAATCTTAGGGGGAACAGTAGAACCATTGACTCTCGGGAATGGTAGAACCATTGGCTTTGGGGGAATGATAGAACCATTGACTAGTGATATTTGGGGATGGCGAGAAGCACCTCCACCCCCACCCCATATATAGTGAAAGTCATAGTCGCTCCAGTCACCTCACTTAAAATCTTAGGGGAACAGTAGAACCATTGACTCTCGGGGAATGGTAGAACCACCGGCTTTGGGGGAATGATAGAACCATTGACTAGTGATACCTCTGTCCGAACATTGAACTGTTGAACCCCCGATCGAGTGCGCTCCCAAATTGGGCCAATCCAATCCCTTTTGGGGAGCCGGATACCTCCAATCTCTACCACAGGCACCAAAGAAGAATGGAAAAAATCCCGGAAGATATCGAAGAGGAACATGACCTCCGATACGATAAACAAAATAAAACCATATTGAAGTCCTGAATTGTATGACTTTGGTGTGATGTCCCTCGAATGTGGATTCCTCCCGAGAGGAATAAATGAATGCCAAAAATCTTAGGCAAATCTAAAGAAGGTTTTCCTGTACGGTCATCACAGAATACGTCTAAGAACCATTGACTAGTGATACCTCCTGTCTGCAACATTGAACTTGAACCCCGATATGCGCTCCCCAATTGGGCCAATCCAATCCCTTTTGGGGGCCGGATACCTCCAATCTCTACCGCAGGCGCCAAAGAAGAATGGAAAAAAGCCCGGAAGAAAGCGAAGAGGAACATGACCTCCGATACGATGAACGGAATAAAACCATATCGAAGTCCGAATTGTACGACTTTGGTGTGATGTCCCTCCAACGTGGATTCCTCCCGAGAGGAATAAATGAATGCCAAAATGTTAGACAAATCTAAAGAAGGTTTTCTTAACGGTCATCACAAAATAGGTCTAAATAGTTGCTTAAAAGCATAAGCCGAGAAAAATATAACCCCCACTCCTTACGAGGTAGACCCCAAAGGGTGTAACAACATAAACCCCATTAACCCCAAAGAGACATAAGCAAAGAACAAAGTATTATAACCCCTACCCCTTACGGGTAGAACCCCATTAGAGTGTAACCCCATTATAACAAAGGACGAAAGATGATAACCCCCTTCGCCTATCGAGGGGAGACCCCGAGGGGTATAACATCTAGCCGGCCCGACCCCATAATCATTCATATCTCTCCCTGCCATCCTTTCTGATATATGGGATGGCTCGACCATCACTCCAACCATCCCGCCAAATGGATGGGAAAGCTAGGAAGTCGAGGGCCTCCTCAACCATCTATATATAGTGAATATAAGGGGTCGAGGCCTTCATCACCGTAGTTTACGCAGACCCGTATCTATATATTTAGGCGAGTAACCCAACCCTTTATTATGTTTTAAGGGACATGGTATAGTTCCGAGATAGAAATATAGAGGCCCTCGTCTTGGAGTGGGGCGGGTCTCTGTCTACCGTAGATAATACATAGGCCCCAACCCTCCCCCACCCTCCGGATAGAGAGGGGTGGGTTTGTCAAATAGAGATTAGAGACCCATGATTTCCCATATCTATATAGATAGGGGCTCCCGATGGCAAAGAGGGTGACCTCCACTAGGATGGGACTTTATACTTCGTCTCCCTTAAAGTCTAAAGGCCCTAGAGTCGAGTGTACCTCGACCTTCGCCCAACCAGAGGAGAATCGGAGGAGGAAGACTAACTACGGAGAGGAGAGATCTGATGGGAGACACTCATCGATCTGGTTTCGATCCACTGCGGTTGGTTTCCGATTTGTCGGGAAGAGTAGTTTTGCGGATCTATAGAGAAGGCCTTTGAGTTCGAGATAGAGATAGTCTCATTCAAATAGTCTTCGGGACTAAGAATGGCTATCCAATCAGCTATATAAATAGGCAAAGCGGATCTTAACTATCCCTCTCACCACACCAATCGATGTGTTCATCTCGGGAGGGAGCCAAAGATCTTTTCCATATGATACGAGTGATTAGGCCTCAACTCGGGCTCCCCATATATAGATATACTCCCCACTAGATATAGGCTTAGGCTTGGGCCCCACTATCTATATAGATGCTGCTCCGCTGGTCGAGAATAGAGTAGAGTAGGAGATCTCTATAGGGCCATATAGTATAGATATATAGGGTGCCCTCCCCCAAATCTGCACCCGTGATTTCAAGGGAGAGCGCCCAATGTCCCCATTCCATATTGTTCGAGAGCGATCCTTAGTGGGGACCCCACCCTATATAGAACTAGGGACATATAGATATTTGTATTCTATATGTATTACAAATATTCCCTTCTCTTCTCTCCTCTTCTCGAATAGAGTGGGGCCCATATCTACGGAGGAGGGCAAAATTATGTATGGTTCCTTCTTCCAATTCCTCGATTCTATAACAATAAAGGCCGATATATTTAATCTAAAGATGGGGGTAGGGGCTATATAGCGAGGTGGGGGCGTTGGATCTATATAGATCTTCGACCACCCCTTTTCACATAGGGTTTATCATCCTCCCCTTCCCTCCTTACCCAAGTTTGGAAGTGGGTGTATAAATCTCCGATCGCCCCTCCTCACTAAGGTCTATCGGCTTCCCCTTCCCTCCTTACCCAAGGTTGGAAGCGGGTAGGGTTGGAAGCAAGACAACCCGAGAGTGTAGGGTTGGACTATCTCTTGCGCCACCCACCCTCCCCCTCAATTCATGGCGATAGAACACATGTCTTCATGGCCCCTATAGTTCTATCTTGGGTATAGTCTGATATAGGCCGCCCTATCTATAACTATATATGGGATGGGGGTGGAGGGTGAGTGTAGACTCAATTACCATAAGATATGTAGGGTGTAGTTTCTATTCTAGTTGGTTGTATCGGATCGTAATGCTAACCACTCCAATCGTATCTTAGCCTTGTATATATAAGTGCTCGGATCATCTCACCCCTCACCCTCCATTGTATTTTTGGTCGGTTTCGTTGTTTGTAGATCGAGTGCGACAGAGACACGTTTGTGATTCATTTTTATATGGCAGATCGAAAAATGTATCTGCGTGGCCTAAGTACTATCTATAGGGCTTGGCGGTGGGGGGCGGGAAGTGCATCGGAGCTATCGATCTCCCAATAGGTCGATCTCGGGAGAGGACTGCAACCGCGAGGAGTAAGAGAGGGGCTGGTCAAGATCTATAGATAGGGGTGGGTGGGGGCCCCTATCTCTATCTCTGGTCTGGGCCCTACTCTAACTATAGGCCGGTGGGTGTCGATATATGGGCCCTACCTCTCCCCTACCTCGCCTATAGTTGCCGGCCGCCACTATCAAGGTAGGGCGGAGACAGAGAGGGAGAGAACAATCTAGTGATTCTCCCCTACATATAGAGTATAGGGTAGGGGGCCTGTCATGTTCTCGAGTTGCCCCAAGATAAGATAAGATAATTCTCTCTAAACTATAGATGGCCTTCGCTGAATAGATAGGTAGGGCTCCTTTCACCTATTGCCTTATCTCCAGTTGCCCTATCTTGAAAACCGAGACATATGCACTTAACCCCCTCTAAATATATGGGGTTGGTGGAAATTGTCTAGAGTCGGCACCCTATATAGAGATATGGTGGGAGAGCGGGACTATAGACATATAGCATGCGCCCCTAGATATAGATATATGGCGACCCCTATCGGAATCACCTTACTTCATATGGGAGGGGGAGGTCGAGGCACTCGGCCCCCAGATAGAGATATAGCCGAGTGCCCCATCCCTACCCACCCTCTCTATTTCTATGGGAATGACTACGAGATAGGGGTGCCATATAGTTAGATAGGGTTGAGAGAGTTCCTTCCTTCGGATCTGGAGAGTGTTATCGCTCACATCTATAGAATATATGGGGGCACGATAATCTATAGTTCTCTTTGGCCCTATGGCTCAACCCGATGGTGGCTCTATCTTGTATATGAGGCCTATATACTTGTGCGGCGGCACCCCACCCCGAACTACATCTTATCTTACATTAGATATATGGCGACATCGGCCCGGTTTTGCGGCCCGATTGAATATGGCAACGGCCTATAATTCAATTGTCGGGTGTCTATACAACGTATATAACATATCTAGATGGGGATGAAGATGGCCCTATATGTGTATATACACATTTTATACGCATAGGCAACCCCCTATATTCTTTTTTGTTTTATGGTCCAACACCAAAACTTCCCACGCATAGAATAGAGGGAGAGAGATAAGGGGCACTCGACTATCTATCTCTGCTCAACCTCCTATAGATATGGGTACATCCTGGGACCCGGCCTGCCAAACTCTCCAAAAACATTGGTCGAGCATGGGAGACCCCGGACAAATAAGATATGGGGGTTGCTCTCCCTCGATCGATCGAGTGCTCTCCCCATCGGGGGTCGAGCCCTATCGGTCGAGGGCCTAAAGGTTGGTCCATTGACCATGATCACGAATGTGATGCAAAAGTGGGTGATTATATCTATATCTCGCTCACCCTCCCCCTGTTTAGATGGGTATCTTTGGACCAAGGACTATACGAACTCTCAACGAGGGTTGGCGAAAGACGGACCAAAGAAGGGAAGTGGGTGTGTTTTCGACTAAAGTGGGTATCAATCATATATATACATATAGGGGGCACGATAAATTAGTCCGACCAAGGACAGGGAGGGTGTGTAGATCTATATAGAGAAGGTCAATAGGATTGCAAACACATGGAAGGCGAAAAGAATCCAGCCAGAGGACCAAATGGTCCCCGAGAATAACTAGAAAGAGAAGAAGGAAAAGAAGAACGAGCGGGACGAGAAGCCTAGAGGAAGCTGCAGAAACCATCTTAATCCGATCATGCGGGAGGGAAAGGAATGAAGAAGAATGAAGAAGAAGCAAGAAGCAACCTTAATTAACACCCAAGCTTAACTGAAAGAAGCTAGTAATGTGCTGAAGTCCAATATCCGGAGTTGTGGAAGGTCTGGAATGTCGATGCCGGAAGAAGGATGAACTCTTTGTGTTTCGTCTGGTGGATCTCAAAGTCCATCGATGGGAGGGTGGCCTCGACCTCGTAGGTGGCTGAATGTCCCTGGTCTATGAAATAGCACCTCGAGTCCGAACAGATCTCGTCTGGTCATTAGGATTTGTATCACTCTGTCGCTTAGTGCCCCTCCTCGGGAGAGCACTATAAAGAAGGAAGTAATTTGCGGAGTGGTCGAAATCACAATGTAAGAAGGCGAAAGAGACTGGAGAGACTCATCCTAAAACCTAAGGGTCTCATGCAAATAAAGAGCAAGGCACCTCTAGTCATAGTATCTAAAAATTCAGTGAAGGTAGGACGCTCTCTGAACAGGCAATGGAATCTCCCTCTGATCTCGTAGTAGATGGGGCACCGAAAGATGAAGTGCTCCTCCGTCTCGACCTCCTGGAGGGAACAAAGCTGGAAAATCCGCTCATGCGATCAATCGATGGCACTCAACATGGAGCCTCGTGAGAGCAAATTTTGAACTGACCAGGGAGATGCGAAGGGCGTGCATCCAATGTTGGGAGATATCTTTTGGGGTCGAGAAATAAGCCCATTATTGACCACAAGAAAATGCTCAGCATAGAAGGCCATCTTCGGCCGTAACCCACCCTAGGGGTTAGTCCAGTGTACTAAATGACTGTCTGTAAATATCATCTTTGATGATTTTGTTCAGGTCTTGCTTGCCCGGAAGGAGGTGGGCAAGGGCGTTCATGGAGTATGGTGGGAGGTGGCCTATCTGCATACCAATAGACCCAAGAAGTCGTGAAACTCTGGCATACCAGCAGCGGGACCGACATGAGCGATCGGTTGAGGCAATAGCCTCCGATGAGCAGTAAGCAAGGTAGGGGAATACTGTCCCTTCCCGCAGAGGAATCCACTAGCCTCCGAATGCGATGTACGAAGGAAACGATGTTGAAATTGCCTCCAACCTATAGGGACGTGTGTCGAACTCTCTGAAGGATGATATTGTGGGAGCCGCCTCCTGTATCTAATGATACACCTAAGGAGGAGGATCTGAACTCTCTCCACTGCAACCCATTGGACTCTGGAGGGGATGGTCCCCAAACCTCCGAGCCATAAAGAAACAGTGGGCCTAACGAAGGGAGTCCGAAAGGGAAAGCTTGGACGGAATTTCACGGAAGTGATGACGAAAAGATTGTCTCTCCAAGATTGCCCGATGAGCCATAGCCTTTGTTAACCCAAGGTTGGAGTGTCGGTCATAAATTGAAGCGAGTCTAGAGAAGAGCTCTCCCAAGTATGAGAGCCGGTGATCTCAAGCTCCTCTCCTTCTTCTTGTGGCCATTGTGGCCCTTGCTTCTCCGTCTTCTTTCCTTTCTCGTCTCCCTACTTGGTTCTTTTGGCATTGTATTGTGCAATCCCATTGACCTTTTGTGGTCATTCGTTGGACATTAATATAATTATCTTATCTTATCTTATCTTATCTCCTCTTGTAGAAGAAATGAAAATCAAATGTCTTCAGAGTATTGAATATCATAATTTTGGTCTTACCCAAGTTGACTGTCAACTGTCTATGGTCGCAAAAGAGGGCTAGAGCATCCAGCTGTCTCTATAGACCTTCCGCCGAGGAGGCAAGAAGGACTACATCGTCCGCAAAGAGAAGAAGACAACCATCCCCCTCCTGGATGTGATCCCTAAGGAAATCCTCTAACTCATCCATGTAGATATTGAACAAGGTAGGAGACAGAGGACAACCCTACTACTGAAGACGGCCTAGAACCTCCTTGTAGAGGCGCATGATGGTAGCTAAAAGAGTCTCGGAGATGCCAATCTCTTTAAGCCTCTGGAAGAGAGTTTCCATGAACAGAGTCAAAGGCTTTCTCGAAGGTCGACAAAGCAACAAAAGACCTTGGAAGAGTGATGGCGTGCTTCCTCAATGATGGCCCGAAGAGTGAGGATGTGGTCAATGGTCGTAGATTGGTCAAAACACTTCTGTCCTCTAGCTCTGCAATGGTTCTTGGTCCAGAAACTCTGAGAGTCGCATGTGAAGTACAATAGCATAAAGCTTGGCGAATGTGTGACCCACCATGATTGTTCGGTAATTGTTAGGATCAAAGGTGGGACGAATTTGTGTATGGGATGAATAATATGGTGGGACCAAGACCTCGGAAAACCCGTGCAAACCACTTGGTTGAAGAGATCCACTAAATAGTTGTTCAGGATGCCAAGTCCCTACTTGAAGAGTTCTACCTGGAAGCCCTCCTCATTCGCTTTGTTGTTGTTCATGGTTTGAGACGGCAATTTGAACATTCGTGTGGGTAAAGATGTGGAAAGTGGAAGGTGGGGAAACAACACGAATGGCGGGGAGAATAGTGGAAGGCCGGGAACGTCATAGAGAGTGGAAGTATGAGCAAACATGGAGCTAAGGTCCAGGTCTTAGGGAGGAGGGGAATGGCAGGGGAGAATAATACGCCAAAAATGCTTGGGAGAGTGTAAGAGGGACTCACGGAGCTCCCGTCACCGTCGAGAGATTAAGATACATTTCTTGTGGCAGAGGGAGATTACGATAAGCAAACTTGAGAGAGGGACAAGTTAGGAGAGCATGGACAACGCAAAGCGTAGCTGCCGGTGAAGGGCTTTATAGTCCTCGTCATACCATTGGTTCATGGGACAAGTTTTCTAGCTATGATGTGTGAGAGTCATATGGGGGTACCAATTTGAAGCAACCTCATGGATAATGAAGGAGAGGAGATTATACTTCGTGTTCGTGGGGAGCGAGGTGAATTGATGTTCGGGGAAGAAGTTGATGGAGGTGAGATAAAAATGTTTTAGGGTCACAGTCGCTAAGCTTTCGGATAGTGCATGGAGGATAGTGAAAGTGAGGCAAGTCCTAGGGGGGTCAATTTGTAAGGAGAAGGAAAGGGTAGCATGATCGGCAAGAGGGATGGGGGAGACGGAAAGGTTGTGAATGTGTGGAACTACGCTAGCCCCCATCGTGGGGTGTACAAGTGAAGAACACTGGAGTCGGGAAAACATGGAAGACCATTCAAAATCAACAACTCATGAGACTCCCATTTGTAAGAGATGTCGGCCATAGGACATCAAGGGCCCCACAAAATCTTCTGATTCTCTCTGAGTACCAATGGAATCGGGATCCATCTCAAAGGCACAAAGCCCATCACTAGTTCTATCGTGAAGAGGGACTGGAGGTTTTTGGTTCGCGCATTAAAATCCCCCAAGATGAGGATCTCCCCAACCGCTGAGAACCGATGGATACCTATATAGAGGTCGAAGAAAGGATCCCCATCGGGGCCATTATGAATGGCATAAGGGGAGGAGGTTAGGGAAAGTAGCAAACTGCTATATAGAAGTCCCTGAGGTGGGGTGAAGTCCATCTGATCCTGACCCAAAGAACTAATCAGCGGCGACCACTTTGAAATGTTGTTCTGGAAGGTATCTCTAACCAAGCAAGCAACTCCGCCTGATCCCCGACACCACCTGAGCTCCTAGTCTCTTGCCTGCAGTAGAGATCCAGTGATATCCCCGAACATCCGGGAGAGGACGGACAGGGCTCTCATGGGTCTCTGTGACAAAAAGGTTTGAGAATCCCAGAGCATCGTAAAGGACAGAATAACCCGTTACCATTCCAACAAGAAATGGAAATACCCATGTTCCAGGATCCCCAATGAGACCGTCATTTGGAGCTAGACCGTCAGTTTCATAGTTTCAGAGAAAACCCAAATTCCGATTTCAATGCAATTTTAGCAGATTTTCTATGTTCTTTTCATTTTGTAGTTGAAACTTGCAGCCCTAGGGAATTTCTCTGTAATTATTATTTATATCCACAATGAATCTTATGTGAAATCTCAATTCAGCTCTAATGTCATGTATAAAGGTTCTATAATGTCTATGATGAATGCCTTATCAATGTTATCATATGAATATTTGGTAGTTCCTATATTTTTAAATTTTCCCTTAGTTTTTATTAACCCTCCCTTGTAGTCAAGTCAAGAGAAAAAACCTATCACATATTTCAATGAGAATTTAAACCTATCGCATATTTCAATGAGAATTTAAATGATGTAAAGTGCAAATATTTAATGTATGATCAATTATGCAAGCACTAAAGAAATGGAGACACTTCTTGTTGTTGGAGTTTATTTTTATAAAAGATCATCAAGCATTACAATTCATAAACATCAAAACTAATTTATGTTATAGGGGCCTTTAGGCTCTCAGTGACGAAAGGAGGTCAAGGAAGCTTAGGAGGGGTAGGAGGGGAGATTGTTCAGCTCCTTTCTTGACCACAATCTCTTATATATATATATATATATATATATATATATATATACACCTTTAGCTGGAAGGACAAGGGGCTTTCGAGTGACGAAAGGAGGTCAAGGAAGCTTAGGAGGGTAGGAGGTGGAGGTTCTTCCCTCCTTTCTTGACCACGCCCTTATATATACCTTTATCTAGAAGGATAAGGATTTCCCCTCGACCTCCTTTCGTAGGTTAAGAGAAAACCTTCCCCTCTACCCCTCCTACTTCAAGACAATTCGGGGAGGGAAGAAGTGCAAAACCCCCTAAAGGTTGTTGACCACATCAACCATAGAGGCGGGTAGTCCAACCATCTTGACCCCACCCTTATATATCTATATATACCTTTATCTAGAAAGACAAGGGACTCCCCCTCGACCTCCTTTTGTCGGTCAAGAGAAAACCTTCCCCTCTAACCGTCCTACTTCAAGACAATTCAAGGGAGGGAAGAAGTGCGAGAAACCCCCTAATGGTCGGTGACAACACCAATTGTAGAGGCGGTAGTCAAACCATCCTATGTAAGGAGCTATCAATTACATTGGCACAAGTCCCTTTTTTCCTCCCCTAAGGCTACATATAGTAGGACAGGAAGGAGTCCCTGAAGGCCCTCAATTTAGAGACCATGTAAGCTAAATATTACTTGAACTACGAGGGACTAAACAACAAAAGACCCCTTTTGCTCCCCCTTAAAGCTACATATAGTAGGGCGGAAGGGAGTCCCTCAAGGCCTCAATGTAGAGAGAACATGTAAGCTAAATGCCCAATAAGGCATTGTGTTACTTGAACTACAAGGAAGGACTAAACAAAAAAATCCTTTAGGAATTTGAGCAAGGTCACCAGCTACATTATATAGCAGCCCTCAATTTTTGAAACGTTTGTATTCTATCAAATCATGAAAATAGGCAACAGCAGGGAGGACATTAAACACCTTTAGAGCTCTACTCACATTTTTGTTGTTGATTGGGGAAAGGTTTCCCTTTTAGCTTGGAGGGGTGGCCTTGGTTTGGGGTAGAGAGTCATAAGCACGGTGAGGGTGATAGACGATGTGCGTATACGGTCCTTCAAAAGGGCATGTATTATTGGGAGCTATGTTCAAAATATTTCTTTCAATGGCACCTATGTATTTATAGACTTTTTGAATTCAAATTAAGATCTTATTGGCATGCAAAGACAGCATAAAAGAAAACTGACACAAAGGGACCAAAAGATACGGGTGCACCCAAACGGACCCAAAAAAAAACCAAAGGTACAAAAACTATAGGATGTGGCACTAGCATGATCATAATTGTACAATACAATTCGGAAAATGACATGAAAATTCACAAACATAGGGAAAGAGAGAGAACACACGAAGAGATAAATATATAATGGGAGAGAGAAATTAAAGAAGATAAGGTAAAATAAGAGGGGAACACATCATGAAACAACTAAAAATGATGAAAACATGCCAATAAGAGCTTAATTTGGAACAATAATCGACAAATACTTAAATGCACCGGACAACAAGTGCAAAATTAAAACAAATAACTTCTATAAAAATTAAGTCTCTACACTTTAACAATAGCACATGGACCAAAAATGGATCATAAAGTATGTACATGAAGTGTGATTCATGCATATCCTTCCATCATGTCTCACAATAACTCGAATTTGCAAAACTTGAGATCCTACACTTGCAAAACTTGGGCTCCTTACCGTCGTTGTCTTACGAAAGCATATTGATTCACAACTTTGTGCAGCAATGGCACAACTGTTTGTAGCATAACACGTAACTCTTACTTGCCTCACAATTTTCCCAACATGTTGCACAAATTGCTAAGTGTCCTGGTACTTTGGTGCATTTCTCTACGATATCCCATGAACACTGCAAAACCTGCTTTGTAGAACCCATAGCTTTTGTAGCCACATCGCTTCACTTCATGTTCTACAATCTTGCATACTTCACCACATCGCACCCATGGATTTTGTAGTCGTGCACCAACTCCCCTTCCAATGTTGTGGCTACTGCAACACTACAAATAGTATTCACAGCTATCGCAATATCATGCACCACCTCACACCCTTCGCATAGCACCTCAAATCCTTGTGATACCCTCACACACTTGTTCCTTTGGTTGGTAGCACTTCGTTATCATGAAGAGCGCTAGGTGGAAAACTTCACACTCATGCCATGTTAGAGCATCTCGTTAGCATGCCACGCTTCATATTAAAACTTATAACTTGACAAGAGGAGATCAATTGTATCGCAACGGTTTCCCCATTGTCAATCGTTACAGCCACCCACCTCACACCCTTCGCATAGCACCTCAAAGCCTTGCAATACCCTCACACACTTGTTCCTTTGGTTGCAGCACTTCGTTATCATGAAACATGCTAGGTGGAAAACTTCACATTCATGCCATGTTAGAGCATCTCGTTAGCATGCCATGCTTCATATTAAAACTTATAACTTGACAAGAGAAGATGAATTGTCTTACAATTGTTTCCCCCATTGTCAATTGTAACAGCCACCCTATAATCCTACATTATATCTATTTATTTTAACATCGACTTGTCAATTAGTCAATCACATAAGCAAGATAGGAGACAGCTTAACATGCCTGCATATCTTGCTTCATAAGTTTGTAGTTCTAGATTCTTTAACACTAGCCCAGGAAAACCAGCAAGGAAGCAATCCCTTCTAATCACGAGAGATTTCCCTCTTAGTTGTATTAGTGCATTTTACTTACCCTATTTGAATATTTAATAAAATTTGCATTTCTACAAACAAGTATTTTGCATTCAAATGTATTGGTTAACCAATTTGTGTAGCCTACCTAAGCATTCTACAATACACTATTTTTCTCGTAGTGTGTCACTATCCACTACACAACTGCAACTAGGCACCGCGATGCAGATCAGATGTATCGAGCATAGATCTTTCTTATGCATGTAAACATGTGAGCGCAACAAGACAAGTACAATAAGTAGCCTTTATTTAAGTGTACCCGTAAGAATGTTGCATCAAAACTAAGCAAGTATTGTGGGTTGTGGGTATTTAAATAAGTCAAGTGAAATTTCAAATTGTTGTATTATTTTTTTGGTAAGGGTTTTAAATAAAAATCAAATTGTTGTCAATTTTTTATAAGGGTTCTCTAGGGAATCCGGATTTCTTTATTTTATGACCTAAGGGGACATTACACTCGCCACCGACATTGCTTGCACCCACAATGACTATGAATACTATACACAAAAATCACTGCTTCTGCAATCTACATTATGTTATGTAGCCATAGACGACACTGATCCAAATAGTTAATGCCTAAGCACAAATGCCATTTCGACTGAAGCTTCGGATGAAGATGAACATCTCTTCCACATGAAATTTTGAGTCAAAGAAAGTTTTGGGTAAAATGAATACTCTCCATGTCATCATGGATAGTGGGAGTCAGAAGAACATTTTAATAGTGAAGTTTTGGGAGTCAATACGCCCATACTAATTGTCAAATGCGACCTAAGACTCATTAATGCATGGAGAAACTATGCGATATTTGTCAACGACAAGAGATATGATCTCTCTTAGGAGCAATGTTGGACCTTGCTTATGTAAGTAATAACTTATCTTAGTTGTTTATGTAATTAGCACACCTCAGCGAACTGTGATGACATGACCTTATCTGATATGAATGGCATTTGTTGCTTGGTAAGGCTTTCAATGTAAGCACAGCTAATGTGCCCATATTAACTGTCAAATGCAATCTAGGTCTCATTAATGTGTGGAGAAACTATGCGTATGTGTCAACAACAAGAGACACAATCTCTCTTAGGAGCAATGTTGGACCTTGCTTGTGTAAGTAATAACTTATCTTAGTTGTTTATGGAACACCTCAGCGGACTATGATGACATGACCTTGTCTGATTTGAATGAAATTTATTGCTTGGTAAGGCTTTCAATGTAAGCACAACTAATGCTCTCCTTGAGCGACATTTAACTTAAGAGTAAGCCTTGTTTCAGGACCTTGAAGGAATGAATTGATTAACTTTGGAAGAACCTTTTGAAGGGCTTGTGTGACATTGTTTAGAGAGGTAGATTTACGAGCTTCTGATGATATTAAAATTGCATCGTCCTTTACTAACACTATAATGGACATTACTGACCTTCTTGTGGATTACAAGAGGTAAGAGCTATCATTAGACCTTGCTTGGCAAATCTTGTGTTATTTCTTTTAGTATTGATTTAAGGGATTTTCTCGTGTCAGTTTCCAAGGTTGAAATTTCATAAAGAACTATACTAAACATGTGGCTTGGCTTTCAAATTTAATAACAATTGTTATGGTGGACTTACTAGCTAGTATGAGTAAATAACGACTTGGACATTTTACCACCTCATGCGTTATGATAAGCCTAAGACATCATTATTTTATTTTGACTTGTGGAAAATAACGACTATAGTTTTATGTGAACAGGTCACCGACCCAAATGCATCATCAAATAGAGTTTGATTTGTGTGAAGTCCAGTTTAAAAGAGTTAAGAAAAGGATGACACAAGGAAATTCAGAGAATTTAACAATTCACTCACTGAAAATTTACTTGGCCTGACTGACTGCCACATCACGACAGCATAAGTTTAATATTTGTCCTTTTTGCACATACCTTGCAAAGGGGACTCAACAAAACCAGGTTTAGAATGTACTGAATCACACTTGGTTGGGAGCAACAGTGTATGGAATTTTAAAAGCCTACCCAAGTGATAGTAGACGGTTAAAACTTAGTAAGGATTATGATTATTCACAGTAAGCTAGAATGGAATAAATGGGTAAACATACTTAACATCTATAATGTGCAGCAAATTGGGTATGAATGATTTTTGTAAATGGACCTTGAATTGCAAGAAAACTGAAAGGTTGATTCTTACAATTATTTAATGCAAGGGAAACATGTGCTACTTGGTTGTTTACACAGTTGGGTCCCCATTTAGATTTCTAGACTTTGAATGTACTCTTGGATCAGGTTCATACTTTAGGAATGGCTGAGGTAAAATTATGAACACGCAGATATGCTTCTGAGGTAACCCTAAGGACTCTATCATAAGGAGAGTAAACTTACTACTGCAACTGGATCTGATCATTGCAATTGCATAGCTTGTTACCCTGTTTGCTTGAGAGACAAAGTGATAGGATCTGTTAAGAAAGACATCACTGAGTTAGCAGCCTATAGTGAGTGAAAATTATGACCACATGGATATGCTTCTGAGATAACCCTAAGGACTCTATCATAAGGAGAGTAAACTTACTACTGCAACTGGATCTGATCGTTGCAATTGCATAGCTTGTGACCCTGCTTGCTTGAGAGACAAAGTAATAGGATCTGTTAAGCAAGACATCACTGCGTTAGCAGCCTATAGTGAGTGAAAATTATGTCCACACAGATATGCTTCTGAGGTAGCCCTAAGGACTCTATCATAAGGAGAGTAAACTTAATACTGCAACTGGATCTGATCGTTGCAATTGCATAGCTTGTGAGCCTGCTTGCTTGAGAGACAAAGTGATAGGATATGTTAAGCAAGACATCGCCGAGTTAGCAGCCTATAGCGCTTGGACCTATCTAGTTGTAAATAGACTTATCTATGATATAGTGATAGAATCCCCAAGTTAAAGCATAATTAGGTTATAGGTGAGGATGCTCCATATAATGAGTGTGTCAATCTTGGGCCATGAAAGTTAGAAAGCCAATAGAAGGTGATTAAACTATCAATATCCCTAACTGGAAAGTCTTTGGAAGTACAACCCAAAGGCTGTAATGGACTGTAATGTTTGAATGATTTCTTGATTTAAAATGCTTAGTGTGGTGTAGTACTGAATGTTCATAAAGTCTGATTTCTAATAGGCACTTAACCTTTTTGGGGTCTACTCCATCAATGGATAGCTTCCTTTGTCAATTTTAACTTCTGATGATAAGTGTCTTCAGTTGTTGACTGCAGTAAAGATGTTAGAAATTAATTGATGAGACCCACCATACCAGGGCTTAGACCCTAACTTATGGTTGATGGTGTGATTCATCCTGAACTATAAGTTGCCTTGAGTTATCCCTACGAAGCCCGGATGATGGACTAAATGTTGTTTCTCCTTTTAATGTTCAACAGATACGACCAAGAGGATAAGTTTATGTAGCATGAGGAGCAAACTTCATTTTTTCATCATCGTCTTGCTCATGACCCCTTATGGCAAATACTAACTCTAGCTAAGTCTCTCTATATTGAAGACTAGGAAAGGGCTGCTTATAGAGGATGCAAGCCTTAAGACATGTAATCGTCCCGCATGTGGATTGATTACAGTAGCCTGTTGAAAGAAGCTTGGTAGTCCAGCAACTGACTTTGAGTTGGGACATAATGATAAAATATGACATGAAACGAACCTTAATCATCTTTGTAACCATTACTAAAAGCACCTAATGCAGATTGAGAATCTAGGTGAATATAGGTCTTTACCTAAAGCACCTAATGCATTTATACATTATTTTTTGCCTCACTTTCATGGAGATGGTTTCGGTATGATGCAAACTCAAAAACTACTGCATACTCCACATGGCTTCAGATCCACTTCAGTCATCAAAACACAAGGCAGATTGTTTTGCTAGTTTGCAGTGCTTGTCACTTCTTGATTTGGTTTCTGCCTGTTGTTGGCAGTGACGTTGTGATGGCTTGTTGTGTTGGGTTGACCTGGTTTTTGGTCGCATTCTGATCTTGAGGTTAGTTCACTGGTTGGTGGTTGTTTTACCTTCTTTCACTATGTTTTACTGCAACTTGGTCACTTATTATTTTCATGATGTTTAGTTGTTCTCTCTTGACTTGTTTGAGTCACCGCTTGCTTTGAATTAAAATGTTGGGTTGTTCACTTCAAGATTCTTTGGGTATTTTGTATTAAGGCTTTGTGAGTACTATTTGATTTTTGGGTCCGGCTTAAGATAAAAAAAGGTAATGGGGGCAGGGCAGAGGGGTTTCTCAGCTGTGGAAAACCATGACCCAGGCACCAATCCGGGTTCGACTCCTGAGCTACCCTTGGAGTTTTGGCACTTTGTTGTCATTGAAGGTATTGCTCTTTCCATTGGTTTCCTGATAGCTATTGATCAAGAAACTAAAGTGGGCTCTAGATTTATCCATGCCACATTTTGTGTCAATGTTGATATCAGCTCGCCTTTGCCATCTTCCATTGAACTCCACTCTGATCTTGGCACCTGGGTTCAGCCCATTGAGTATGAATACATTCCCAAGCTTGCACCATCTACAAAAGCATTGGTCATCATGCTCAGGCTTGTCCTTCTAAGCCAGACCCAAAAACTAAAGAGCAGGTCCGCACTCCGAAGAACAAAGGTAAGTTCATCCCCAAAGTCACGAAGGAAGTTAGCACTTCGAACCCTTTTGCTGTGTTTTTTAAGGGTGTTATCCCGGCTTCCTTTGTTTCTCTTCCCCCTCCTTCTGCTTCTCCCTTGTTGGAACCTTTGCTGGCCCATTTGGTCTCTGAACCTATCTTGTCTCCGCCTGTTGACCCTTCCCTTCCTCCCTCTTCTTTGTTTATATCTCCTTCTCTGCCCTCATCCTCTTCTTCTTCTTTGGAAATTCCTCTTACCTTTCCACTTTTTGGTCTTTCTCTGGTTGCCTCCTCTCCACCCTCTTCTCTTCCCCTTCCCTTCGTGAGCTTCCAGAGCCGGTTGTCCGTCATGTTCCCCCTCCATGTCTGCTCCCTCGGTTCTTTTGTTGCTTCTCCTTCATTGCTAAGAATACTAGAAATAGTGCCAAGCCGAAACTGGATGTGGGTCTCAAGAAAGGAAAAGGGAGACACACCAATCAAGCCAAGCTTCAAGAGGAAGCATTTCAAAATATAGCTCAAGGTACACAGGACTACTTACCATGTCGGGTGGGGGTAAGCCCAAATTGAAGAAATGAAGATTTTCTCTTGGAATGCAAGGGGATTAAACGCGCCTCAGAAAAAAAGAATTCTCAAAGACTTTAGACTCAAACATAGCCCAAATATTTTGATGCTGCAAGAAACCAAACTGAAAGAGGAGGATACGCTACATAGGTTCTGGCCTAATGCCTCATTTGTCTCGCAGGCCTCTGCTGGTAACTCAGGTGGTTTATGCACCTTTTGGAACCCGAAGGCTCTTTTTGGTGAATGTATTATTAAAACTCCCCATTATCTGGGAATGTTTTTCCAAGAAATTGGTTCAAATGTGGGTTGGGTTGCTGTAAATATTTATGCCCCAAATCTCAAAAATTTGAGAGAAAAATTTGGAAGGAACTTCTGGAATTTTGTAACACTTGCAAGCACCTCCCGTGGATCATAGCTGGTGATTTCAATACTCCCCTGTATTTATCTGAGAAATAGGGTAGACCCAGTATCAACACAAATAGTTTGGAAGCCTTAGCTGATTTTATCAGATTGGGTGAATTTTTGACATTGATCTTCATGGAGCTTCCTACACTTGGTCTAATAGAAGACTTGGAAATAATCATATTCAAATCAAATTGGATAGATTCCTTGTCTCTATGGATTGGATTGATCTCTATAATGATTTCTACTTGATGGCTCTTCTTAAGATAGCCTCATATATCATTGCCCTTTGCTCCTCACGGCTTCTCAAATCCAGAATTGAAACATCCTCCTTTCCGCTTTGAGCTTGCTTGGTTACAAAATCACAATTTATATAATCTTATCAAAGATTGGTGGATGATTGATATCCAAGGCTCGGCTATGTTCAGATTTGCTAAGAAGCTAAGTTTTGTTAAAAAAGAAGCTTAAGAATTGGAAACTGTAGGTTTTTGGTGATATTCGTAGAAGAAAGGATTTGCTCACTTGGAATTAGCTACTATCAATGCCAATATTGATATGAATGGAAGATCTTCTCTCCTCCACTAGCAAGAGCTAACTCTCCTTAGTGAATACCATAATACTCTTGCTGAGGAGGAATTTTATCATGGACAGAGATCCAAGGCGATCTGGCTTCAACAAGGTGATCGTAACACTAAATTTTTTCATATGACTGCCACTAAACACAAAAGTGGGGACAAAATCAAAGAGTTGATCACTATGGAGGGCAATTATTTAAACAAAGATGATGTGATTGCTGCTGAACTAATTAACTACTATGTTCGCCTCCTCCATGAGGACACTCCCCCATGTGAAGAGGATTGCCAAGAAATGCTTCAACGCACATCCCTAAACTGATCTCTGACAACATCAATTCCAAACTCACTCAACCTTTCTCAGTGGAGGAAGTTCGGAGAGCAGTCTTTGACATTAAGGGAGATAAATCGTCGGGCCCCTACGTGTTTTTCCAAACATATTGGCATATTGTGGAAACCGATTTGCATGCAACTATTCAAGAGTTTCATGGCATTCTTTTAAGGAAGTGGAACAACACCTTTGTGGCCCTTGCTCCTAAATCCATGGGCTCTAAGTTGATTTCTAACTACAAGCCAATAAGCCTTTGCAACACGTCTTACAAGATTATCACTAAGTTGTTGGCATCCATGTTAAAACCCTTTATGGACAGTTTAATTTCGAGCAAAAAAATGGGTTTATTGGTGGTAGATTGATTCAAGGTGGCATCATTACTGTCCATGAGGCTTTACATTCAGCTTCTCTCACTAAGTCGGCAAAAGCATTTGATAGAGTGAGTTGGCCCTTCTTACTCAGGGTACTTGAAAAATATGGTTTTGGATTCAAAATTGCATCTCCACCCCCTAATTCTCCATCCTCATTAATGGCATTCCTCATGGCTACTTTTCTTCCAGTTGTGGAATTAGGCAAGGGGATCCCCTTTCACCTTTCCTTTTCATTCTTATGGCGGACACTCTCAACAGAGCATTGGAAGCCGCCAAAAGGGCTGGCAATTGCTAGCATTACTACTACTTCCAAAATACCAAAGAAATACTCATAGCCAATTCGCTGACGACACTTTATTGCTTGGTATCGCTTCGGTTCTGGAAGCAAAGGTCTTGAAACGGATTCTAGATTGTTACCAATTTGCTTATAAGCAAATAATCAATTTTAATAAGAGTAGCATTGTTTTTATTAACACTCGTGCCAGCAGTAAAGGAAAATTACAGACATCTTTGGTTGCAATATCATGGATCTTCCTTCATCTTATTTGGGTCTCCCCCTTTTCAAAGGAAGACAACTCAAGAACCTATGGAACCCGGTTATTGACAGATATAAAAGGAAACTTGCTGGCCGAAAAGGTGCCCTTCTCGGTCGCAAGAAAGTTGCAATCGGTTAAGGCTACTTTACTGAGATCTACCTATATACTTTATGTCTTTACTTAAAATGTCTTCCTCGATTTGCTTCTACTATTGAACAAACCCAAAAAAAGTTTCTCTGGTCAGGGGCAGAAGAACGAAAAGAATGCACTTAGTCTCCTGGAATGTGGTTTGTAAACTAACTGCTCTTGGAGGGTTGGGCCTGCGCAGAATTGCTGATATGAACTCCTCCATGTTAGCAAAATTGGGTTGGGAAATTGCAACAAAAGGGAAGGCTTCCTGGACGCAGATGATGATCTCAAAATACCTCTCCCCTAAGGAAGAATTCTTTCAAGATATCGCTAAATGGCTCGGCCATTTGGAATTCTTTTAAAAGCACCGAAATCTGATCGGGTACGGATGGAAAATTGGGAATGGTAAGATGATTGATTTTGGACTAAACTTGTTGGATTGGTGACAATGCTTTATCTTCT
Source organism: Taxus wallichiana var. yunnanensis (assembly GCA_018340775.1). Taxonomy (NCBI): domain Eukaryota; kingdom Viridiplantae; phylum Streptophyta; class Pinopsida; order Cupressales; family Taxaceae; genus Taxus; species Taxus wallichiana. The sequence continues at coordinate 435,475,633 of CM031242.1, read as the reverse complement.
GATCCAACCTGGGATCCTATAAGATCTATGCTTACAAGGTTATGTGGGAAATATGTTAATGGCTATATTGATCGCTCTTCCTCCTACCCAAGTTGGTTTATTCTGGTGAGAGAAGGGGCAAGCCCAATCCATTACAACTAATTGAAAACTTGAAGTCCTTTGTCACAAACAATAGCTTCTGCTTTTCTTCTATGGAAGATACTAGGATTTGGCCACAATCACCTTCCTCGTAACTTTTTGTCAAGGCCGCTTATCTTTCTCTGTCTCACCGCTCGAGGTCTCTTGCACTCTCCCAAATTTGGATTCCACAGGTTATTCCAAAAGTTGGCTTCTATACTTGGCTTGCTTTCAAGGATGCATTCCTCTCTCGCAAAAATTCTCAAGCGACGTGGTTACTCCCTTCCTAGCATGTGCGTTCTATGCCTTGAGGCTCTTGAAACCTCTGCTCACTTACTCTTTCATTGCAGCTATTATTTTTCTATTTGGAGCCTTCTCTTTAATATCTTTGGAGTTTCATGGTTTTCCCAAGTCTATTTCGCATCAAATCGTTAACCTTGCTTGAAACTCCTTCGCCCCATACTTTATGGAACATCTGGAAGGAACGAAACAAATCGAATCTTTAAAGAGCAATCCAATAATCCCCAACAAGTTTTTAACTTGGTGGCGGCTAGCCTTTAGAAAAATTTGAATTGTTGCATCTAGAAGCAGCATAAATGCATAATTACTCTCAATATCAAAGGGCAGTGGTTGCAGCAACTCCAGATTCCTTTACAGCCCCCTAGTTCGGCTTCCTTAAGGGCCAATATCACTTGGTCCCCTCCACCTTTTGTTGGCTTTATTTTTCTATTTGGAGCCTTTTCTTTAATATCTTTGGAGTTTCACGGGTTTTCCCAAGTCTATTTCGGCATCAAATCGTTAACCTTGCTTGGAAACTCCTTCTATCCCATACTTTATGGAACATCTGGAAGGAACTAAATAGTCGAATCTTTAAAGAGCAATCCAATAATCCCCAACAAATTTTTAACTTGGTGGCGGCTGGCCTTCAGAAAAATTTGAATTGCTACATCTAGAAGCAGCATAAATGCAAAATTACTCTCAATATCAAAGGGCAATGGTTGCAGCAACTCCAGATTCCTTTACAGCCCCCTAGTTCGGCTTCCCGAAGGACCAATATCACTTGGTCCCCTCCACCTTTTGGTTGGCTTAAATTCAACACAGATGGTGTCACTAAAGGTAACCCAGGAGACTTGGGTGGAAAGACTCTATTAGAGATGAATGGTCAACCGATGGCAGCCACCGCTATCAATTTTGGTAAGGGAACTAATCACAGAGCCGAAGCCCTTGCTATTTTAAAAGGTATGGAGCTTGCTACCAAATTTGGCAAAATAAATCTCATTGTTGAAAGTGATTCCCTCAATCTGATCAACCTCTTAAACAATAAGGGTGTAGCCAGCTGGACCATTAGTAGCATTATTACTGATATCAGGCAACTTCAATCTCAATTCTACAATGTCCAGTATCAGCATATATACAGGAAAGGCAATAGGGTGGCTGACCTGTTAGCAAATATTGGAGTTTCTAATGAGATATGGCAGACTTGGATCGGGATTTCCCTGAACTGCTTCTAAAGGCTTTCTTGATGATTGTATTAAGAAGTATTAGAAGGAGCAAGTTTAGATCTGTCACTTCTATTTTTGCTTATACTGACAGCAGTGTTATCCTTTCTAAATCATATTCCAACGCCGCGTCGATTTCATTAATTATGATATGATGGTGATTTTTAGTAATTATGCTCCTCGCACGTGGGAAGCCAAGATCTCAAATTTTAAGTTTTTGATTGTGATTTTTAATCATAAATGGGAGCAGCCTTTGTACCGGGTGGCACGTGGCAAAGGGGGTAAGCGGCTTTTTATTAAGGCCTGTTTGATTACTCATTTTTACATCATTTTTTATCTCACCTATTCGGCTCTGATTAACCATGGGGTGCCTTGGTGCAAATTGAGCCTACTAATTGTGATGATTTGAAGAAGGATATGGAGGTTTGGAGTCTACTTGAGGAGAAGGGGGTTACGCCGTTTATCGAATGACTGTCTGGATATTCTGTTGTGGTGTCAAGCAACATTTTATCCTCGTGGAAACGGGGTAATGTGAAAGTGGGAAAGATTAAAATCACCATTTCCATTCGAGTATTTCAAGAGGTCTTTAAAAGAGGAAATGGCGGCCTTTCTGGCGAAGAGAAAAGAAAGGGTCTATATGTACTGGGTCCTGGCTATGAAAAGCATCCCGAAAGCACCCTGGGATCGAATTGCTGAGCAAGTCATGCATTATTTCACGCTAGAAGGTAGGTATAAGCTCATTTTTGGCCCTCAAATCTTCATTTTGGCCCATTTTTGTAATGGTATCAAGGTGAATTTAGCCAATTTCTTGTACCAGTCTTTAGATTTATCCATAAAAAAGGCTCGTGTTGGTGAAGGTCCCTTACTCCACCAAGGTTTATTGTACTTGCTTTTCAAAACTATTGTTGATGCTCGCTTTCTGTCCCACTTTCCTCCTATTGCTTGTTTGGTTCGCCGTTGTGCCCCTCCTCCCCCCCCCTATCCCACGCATCCCGTCGCCGCCTCAACCCCGCCTGCTTCCGACCCGGAAGTGGAAATCACTAGCCACCATGATGCCACTTCTTCCCCCTACTCACTCGCCTCTCCTTCTCCCCCAGCTCATTCTCCCTCCCGTTTGTTGCGGTTTTGGAAGTTTCCTATCCTGTGGTGATGGTACCATTCCCGAGGTTTTCTCAATTTAACCAATACATACCCTAATTCTCTCGATCCCCTTTTGCAATATTTCCCCCTCTCACTCTAATGTAGAAGCAAAAAGGTACATTTTGAGGATCACGGGCCACCGTGATGCCACTTCTTCCCCCTACTCGCTCACCTCTCTCTTCTCCCCCGCTTGCCTCGCCTCTACCTCTTGGGCGGTGCCCTCTCCCTCCCGCTTCTCCCACGCATTTTGCTATGGTTTTGGAAGTTTCTGTCTTGCTGGTGATGGTACCATTCCCGAGGTTTTTCTCAGTTTAACCAATGCCTACCCTGATTCTCGAGATCCCTCTTGCAAGATTTCCCCCTCTCACTCTGATGTAGAAGCGAAAAAGGTGCATTTTGAGGATGATGTTGTTGATGACAATGTTTACACCGTCGAGCAGCTCTCAGATGATGTCTTGGAGGTGTCCAGCTTTGCTGTTGTGGAAGCCACCGAGGACCACGTCGTCACTGCCACTGCGAAGAATTTTGGTATTGACACTTCTGAGTTGCTTCAAGGGGTTATTGAGAACATCAAAAACTTTTACTGTCATTAAGAATTGGAAGGAATACACTAATGGCACCTGGGCTCATCTTCACAATGGTTGCAAGGAATTGACTACTGTTGCTGAAATTCTTGCTGAAAAGTCTGTTGATACTGCTCATTTGGAAGCAGTTAATGTTCTGAAAAATATGAGAGATATATAGCCCTGTGTGGGGCCTTTTTAGATCTTTTTGGAATGTTGGTCTTTTTGACTTTTGTCTAGCTGTACTTTTGTTATATCATGCTTTATTTGGCCGTATGGGTACGTTGTAAAAGGATGTGGGTCCTTTCATCACCCTCACCGTTTACCAAATTCCAAAAAAAACTTGTTTTTCACTGTGTTGATATGGTTTTGAGAAATGAATAAGAGTTGGGCTTTCATGTTGTCTTGTGAAATAATCTTCTTCATAATTTCTGGGGAGGTTTGGAGCTGACAGTGGTTAGTTTCAGTTGGCTGTTTGCACATTTTTTTATTAACTATGACAATGGTTTTGAAAGTACCACTTTTGTTTTAATTGTCTTAAGGCATGGGCTTTACTTTGCTCATTTTGATCTTCATTTGACTATAATCACGAGATTTCATTGAGTTGTGATGACTTCTAGTTAGTCTCAAATTGGCTATAGTGTTTCAGTTAGTTTTAATCTTATTTGACTGAGTCTTTCGTATTGGACTTTATCGTGTCTAATGTTTTAATAGATGATTTTAGCACAATGTGCATTATTAGTTTTAGACCTAAAGCATTTAAAGATTAACACCAGTCTTGATTGGACTATTTTTACTATTGTATTAAGATTTGCAAAGTATAACTATTGTTTAAGATTAATGCCGGTATTGATTGTACTATTTTACTATTGTATCAAGATTTGCAAAGTATTATTTCGCATTGTTTTGGTAATCATGAGTGTACATGTAGAACCACAATCATGACTTTAGGCGAGTCTTCATACTGCAAGAAATTTTGTGCTATTACAAGGAATTTTGCCTTAGGCCACCCATGTACGATTGCCATTGCAAATACAAACACCGATCAAGCTACACAAATAGTTCGTAGTTATAAGCAAACTATTGCAGACTTACACGCTGAAGTAAGTTGTGTTGATAACTAGGCATTGTTTGCTTTGATTGTTGTTATGCAATGATATCCCATTGATTGGGTTTTCTGCAGAAATGTTTTATGTGATTGTGGGTTCTAGTTTCATCTTGATTTTTGATCATTGATGTTTGTCTTAAGTTATTGGTACATGTCTTGTGTTGTGGAGTTATGGTTCGGTTGGGTAATGTCACCCATTACCATGTCATGAGCTCAATCTCTCATTTGTGGAAGAATGGCTGTGAAAACTGCATTACGGATAAAAAATGGTCAGAGGGAATGGGAAAACTGCATTGCGAATGCCAGCAGGATGTTCATCATTCATGTCACAACTTATGAGATATCCCCAGGCTTTAGCATAAAGCAGCGATCTTCTATGTGAAGCGACACTAGTAGAGTCACAAATCGCGAGGTATCATAGTGCTTCTACATGAAGCGATGGGCTTCTACATGAAACAACATCGGTTGATGAGTACCACAATGTACAGTGTGCCAATTTGCAAACTTCAGTGCCAATTTGAAAACTGCAATGCGAATGTCAGCAGGATGTTCATCATTCATGTCACAACTTATGAGGTATCCCCAGACTTTAGTATAAAGCAGCGAGCTTCTATGTGAAGCGACACTAGTAGGGTCACAACTCGCAAGGTATCATAGCACTTCTACATAAAGCAATGAGCTTCTACATGAAACGACATCAGTTGATCAGTACCACAATGTACAGTGTGCCAATTTGCAAACTTCACGGTCATATTCTCCGGATCACCTTCTATACCCCTTTGGATCAAAGAGGGTTTTGTTGGGTCATTTAATCCAAAATTATATTATTGCATTAGTATTATATTTTAGCTTTAAAATAAACATGTATTATTGGTATATGCATGTATGGGATATGCTCTTTTATGAGACACTCCCAAAATTAAAGTAATAGTTACTTGTTAGTCATTAGAAAGGTTAGTTTGGGTGGCAAGTTTGACCATTGGGTCCCATGAAAACTTATTTAGGCTTGGGGATATATTGTAATAAAGTTATGAAGAAAAATATTTTAATTTAGTACAAGCTTATTTTAATATATAAATTTATCTTCCATTTACCTGTGTTTAGTTTCCATCAACATGAACTTGGAGAACTCATTTATCTTTAGTTCCCAAGGCAGCATATGGCCACATAATACACAAGTATAGGTCAATTGCTCTTTGTACTATGATATATAAAATTGTCTCCAAACTCAGTGCTACTGAACTCAAATTTTTCTTGCCCAGTTTGATCTCAAGCACTCAATCTACATTCGCTCCAATGCAACAGATTACACAGCCTTACAGCTACTCAAAAACTCCCACAGTCACTTCACACCCAAAATAGGCCGTGGATAATGTTTCAGCTCGATGGTCATCAAATGGATGAGCAGTCATACCAGTACTCCTAGCTACACCATCAGAATAAACAAGAAAATGGTCAAAGCATTTCCACTCTACTCTGGGTCTTGAACAGGAGGATCCCTTAAGTCCTTCTTTATTCATTCTCATGGGAGAAAACCTAAACAGAAAGTTATAAGGGGAAAGGACTATTATATGGCACCCTGCTTGGAAGGCAATCCCCATTAAACTAATTTCTACTTTGATGATGGAAGTCCTATGTTTGCAACACAAGTCCTTACTCGCAAAATCAAGCAACCAAAGAAAATTCTGGACCTCCATCAAAAGGCTTCAGGACAGCTAATCTAACAACGTAAATCTAGTATTATTTATCTTAACATTCAAAAGAAAACGAGACATCCTAAATCTTTTTTTGGATTTCAATGAGGATCACCTTCTGACAACATATGTATGTTTTCCTCTACATCTGAAAAATAAATCTGAGTTATGGATCCCCATTGTGACTATAATCAATCTAAAACTATCAAGGTGGACTAATAAGTGACTTCCTTTTATGGGGTGGATACAGCTCATTCAGCTATCTACAAGTAACTCCTATTTATATGCTGTTGTTATCCCTCTTACTCAGGAAATTGTGGCACAGACAAAAACTTTGCATGGAATCTTTACTGGGGAAGGAACTGAAGACCATTACAATTTTCTTTAGTGGCTTGACCAACCATCAACACTCCCAATTCAAAGAGTGGCCCTGGCCTTAGATGTTTAAAACTTTTCAATCAGGCTCTAGCTAAGAAAGAAGCAAGGAAATTACAGGAAACCTCTAGCTCAGTATGAGGAGATATTCTTCATGAAAAATACAAAATAAATTGCAAGGAACAAACTACCACTGTAACATGGAGGCGTCCTTTAGCTAGCACCTCAAAGTTCATCCAAATGAAAGCTGATCAGCAGAACAAATATGTCACTTGGCATATAGGTACAGAAAATCAAGTCAGATTTTAGGATCACAAATTGGGAAGTCATTCTCCTCTCAATAATCAAACAAAAGCACTTACCATGACAGTTGATTTCTGTACAACTACTCAACAAGGATTCACTACCTGGAACATGATTATTCTAAACAATCTATGGGATGAACTGCAACGGGCAACCTCAAGTTCAACAACTTAAAGAGTAACTAAGCAACGGATATATTTCTTTGCCACTGTTTGAAGATATGCAAGTCTAGTTGTCCACAACCACATTGGACTGTACTGTTGTCTCAGCATACCAAGATCAGTACTTGACAAAGCATGCCAACAATGACACCTGAACTAAAATTACTTGTGTGGCCTATAATCAAATCCAATCTTTGGTTAGTGAATAATAGAAAAAGACTAGTTGCTTATAATCTTCAAAAGGGAGGAGCCATTGGCCCGATAAGATGCTCAAATGATAGATAGAAAACAGAGACAATTCTACACCTTTTCATTAAGTGTCCATTAGCTACACAAGTTTGGAAAGAGATGGCTGAGATGTTTCAAACAGCCAGATTACAGCACGGCTCCACTAGCCAAATCCTCAAAAACTTTGACTTCATTTCTCATAGAATCTCAGAATCTAATATACATGGCTTTCTAAACCCTTAAGGTTTATAATGTGGGAGCTCTGGACACTTGGATATTCAATGATAAAAGTAAGACTGTTTCTCAATTGATCCACTTATCCAGGTCAAAATCAGTTTCATCGATTGATCCATATCATCAATTCAACGTCAGTTTCATCTTTCCAAATCTGTGGAAATCTATGATTCCACCAAGATGATAAACTGTCAGATTGCCAAAGACAGGAATGTCCCTTTTCACTATACATTGAGATGGATGACTTTCCTCCAAAAAGAAAAATGGGTCCCACTACTACAAAACTTGCACAAATTGAATTTTCTTGGGCGTTATAAAACAATCCACGTCAAATGGAAAACATAAGACTAGTCAGAGATGAAAATCTAAAACCTCTAATTACCTATAGCAAGGACATTGGAAAACAAGAAAACAATATGGCTAAACTAATAATAGCCTATCATGTTGGACTGATTCTGGCAAAAATTTGAGGATTGATAATTTGCTAATTGAAGAAGACTCTAAAATAATCATCCAACTAATTAAAAATTTAAACATGCTGGGTGGAAGCAGTGTTTACAAAGAAGGGTTTGGACAGAATTGGGGAATGTCAAACATTTTACATAAAATCATTGCCATCCTATCACATTTCAGGGGAATCAACAAGGAACATCAGCCCATGGGTTTCAATATGGTCAGAGACATGCTTGCAAATAGAGCCGTAACAGTTGAAAAATATCAAGAGTTCCATTTGTATTCTAATGTCTCTAACCTCCTAATCACATCAAAACCATAGTGGACTTTTAGATGTTTCGCACTACCAATCCTCAACTAAAACCACTCATGTAGAGTGGTAAGCCTCAATATCTTCCAAACCTCTCCTCTCCCTATGTATGTTTGTTTTCTAATTTATATATTGTAAATATAATAATATTTTTACCTTTTTAGTCTTGAACACTCCGCAAACCCACCAACATATTATATTATTATCTTTGACACTTTTTTTTAGCTTGTAATGGAATTACTTGCCTCTTAATGTGCTTCACGTAGATGACCCAAAGGGGGACCCCATGTCTCATACCATTTTTTTGTCTCCACATAATCTGAAGTTCCTAGACATATTCGTACACTTTATCCCCTAAGGGTATTCTTTGGCTTATAAACCTTATGCCATTGACTTTATTTCTTGCGTGAGGCTCACACTTCACCTCCTTTCATATGTTTTCCTAAAAAATGATCAGCATTCCCACCTTTGTTAGTCACTCCCCCATCTTTCACACCTATTCTATGCCAATGTAGCATGCTTAAATGGATATCAATATTGTGACCCTTCAAATAGGTAGCTCACAAATTCTATGGCTTGGACTGATCATTCTCAGGAGGGTGTGTAAATATCAGGTCAAGAATCTATGGAGCTGTCATAAAATGAATAAATAATATCCAGATGCAATGGACAAGAGTTGATGAGCAATTGGATGACCTGCTAATGCGCTCAGCAGTTAAGTGAGAAGCATCCTAGGAAAAATCACTACAAACCTCTACAAGTCCATCCACTGACCAGACAAATTCCTCTTCAACAAGGGGCCTCTCCTGTCAACCTTTATTTTCACACAAAATTTAGCAGAGGCCAATCATTCCAAATTATCCATGTCAACAGTTTATAGGAAAAGATTTGGATTTCCAATCCAAATCCTCATCAAAAGCATCAGCTAGATATTGATTTTGCAGTTAATACAAGGGTTAAAGAGAGTTCTAAAGCCAGATCTTTTCCTATAAATCCTCTTGTTGATAGCAAGATGGATATGAAAATTCTTTAGGTGTAATTAGACTTCGTTGAAGAATTTCTAAGTATTATTCAATGTTGTTGTTATTTGATTGCAAATCTTGTAAGCACTAGTAATAAGAAAAAAAACTCACCTTGGCAGACTTTGTTGCAGAATCTAAGCTCCATAGAGTAGAGGTCTCTTCATCGATGCTCAACAGGTGATCATGCCTACCTAATGACCACCATAGTGTACTACACACAAAAGTTACAAAGAGACTAAATAATGATTGAGAAGTACACTAAAAGGAACAAGAGAGAAATATTGCTCTTGGACATATCATTTAGCCAATCTCGTAAAAAACAAAAATACTATCAATCATTGTAGTTTTTGTACACACAACAACAAAAAAGCCATCTAAGGTTTGATTATTTGCACATTGGATACAGCCATAAATATCTTGCAATAGGCCCTACACCTTAACCCCAAACCATAGCCGTAAATAGAAACTACATCAAAAAAATTGATTTAGGCATATTTTAGACAAATGCAACAAGAAAGCCCAAAAAGAGATCAAACTCAACCAAGTATATAGTGCTTAGATTCAAGAGAAACAATGATTGATAGCAGAAAGAAGCAAAAAGAGATGAGATGCAACCAAAACAAGCCTAGCTACTTCATGAACATCTTTGAAGCAGAAAAAGATGAGATACAACCAAAACAAGCCTAGTCAATCTACAGTGACCTAAAAAAGCAGTTATACACATTGATGCTCATAATGCAACAAGAAAGACCAAAAAGAGATCAAACTCAACCAAGTATATAGTGCTTAGATTCAAGAAAACAGTGATTGATAGCTACTTCATGAACATCTTTGAAGCAGAAAAAGATGAGATACAACCAGAAAAAGCCTAGTCAATCTACAGTTACTTGAAAAGAAGCAGTTATACACATTGATGCTCATAATGGCCTATAAGAAAGAGATCTTTAAGACTATTATTGATGCTAATTTTTTTACGATCATCATCTAACCATCTAAAATAAAAGCTTTTGCATTCTCTTCCTAAAGAAGAGTTTCAGCATTGCTCACTTGCTTCCTCTTATGATATCAAATGACAAAAGAATAATAAATTACATGACTAAGGCTGAGGCACAAAGGTTGAAGCAAGTGCCTCCAGTTATCATATCTTCAATGCAACGAGAATTTGTCAAAGGAAAGCAAATCTTGGATGGCATTATAAGAATAGATGAGCTCATGCATTCTTTGATGAAATGCAAGGGTATGATAATCAAACTGGACATAACCGAAGCCTGTATCAGTTGATTAGAAGTTTCTTATAATAGTAATGAAAAAAATTACGATTTCAAAAGACTGGTGTGACTGAGTCTGGAATTCTATAGCAAGCCCTAGGTTCTATATTCTTGTTAATGGCAGCCAAGGCAGGATTTGTGATACTGGTGGAGGCCTTTGGGAGCTCTCCATCAGCAGCAAAGGCGGGAGGATACCTTAAAGCACTATTAGTCATACAAAATTACCCCCAAGTCACATCTTCGGTCTATCAATGACACTCTTCCTTTTGGGGTAGCAAAGTTCAAGTAGTGAAACTAAATGAGCTGCTTGAATTTTACTCTAGGGCATCTGGTCAAATATCAATGTTGAAAAATCCACAATAAAATCTTCAAAATAATTCCAAGAAGAGGGCAGAGGTTGGCAGACTACCTTGGATTTGAAATTAGTACTCTACCCAAAAATACCTAGGAATCCCTCTACTCACAAAAGCATGCAGTTCTACACTCTAGGAAGAGTTATTTAAAATTTTCCAAATTTGATCAAAGACTATCTTTGTGGCAGACTACCTTGGATTTGAAATAAGTACTCTACCTAAAAATACCTAGGAGTCCCTCTACTCACAAGAGCATGCAGTTCTACACTCTAGGAAGAGTTATTTTCCAAATTTGATCAAAGACTATCTTTGTGGCAAGTACCTAGGAGTCCCTCTCCTCTATTCACGAGAGCATGCAGTTCTAAACTCTGGGAAGTGTTGCTTTCCAACAAAATTCAAAGACTATCTTTCTGGCAAGATAAGTGACTAAGACTTGCAGGTAGGATAACCATGCTAAAAGCAATACTTCAAGCTCTCCCTATTTAAATGTTATTAATCCTCATATCTCGTTCTAGAGATGACCTCTAGAACGAATAGAATAATGAAAACTTTCTTTTGTAAAGGCACTTCAGAGGAGAAAAGAAACCCTCTACTTAAATGGAAAAAGTTTGTACACCTAAATCACAGGGAGGAGCAGGGTTGAAAAATCTGTAAGTCGAAAATAATGCTTTAGGGGCTAAATTATTTTGGATAATGTGAGGCTTCCCAGCCCTAAAGCGTGACTCAAAGAATAATATTTAAGACTATATATCCTAAGAGGATCTTCACTTTTGCACAAGTATTTGGAGTTTTATTGCACACAGCAGACAGTAGCTGATCATTTAACTTAGGAAATAAAAAATGGATTAAAAGCCATCAACCCTTAATGCAAGAATGCGCTCTAGAAGATGCAAGAGTGATCTTATCAACAAAATCAGGATCCAGAGTTCAAGGATACTGGTTATAAATCAGGGTTTCCTATTTTGTTATGGAATGCCAAGGAGTGGGTAAGGTCATCCGATACATGTCAGAGGGTGAGCAATCTTGTGATAAGGGACTAAATGCCAATTTGAACATAACATCCACAAGAATCATTTTTATTGGACCCCTTGGAAAGATCAGCTACAAAGATGCAAGTATATTGTAATCGCCGCTGAATATGTGATGAAGTGGGCAAAGGCAACAAGAAGAATAGTTCGATTTATTTATGAGTGATCAAAACTCGGTTCGGGATCCCTCAGCAGATTGCAAATAAGAAAGGAGGATACTTTGTGAATAAAAGTATCGGAGACATGACATCAGAGTTATTGTTGTGTGACTTACAAATCATGCAAAACCAAAGGAAAAGACTAGGAGGAGAGACTCTCAGCAGTCTTATGGGCTTATATAATGACCACAAAGTGGCAAAGACACACACTCCTTTCTAGTTGATATATGGATAGGAAGTGGTTGTACTGATGGAATTCTTGGTCCCAAACATGAAAATTGCCATAAAAAATAAGCTCAGTGATTGGGAAAGTTTGAAGGAAAGAAACATGAACTGAACATACTAGACAAGCAAAGAGTGATGACTTAGCAGATGACCAAGGTTTAGAAGAGAAGAAAAATCTGGCATGACAAACACCTAAGGAGGATGAATTTTTAAAAATGGTGCTTCTTTTTTGAAATTTAATGGCCACCAAGAAATTAAGATCAGGAAGCTAAAATTGCTTGGAACCTTTCAAAATTAATGAAAATTATGACAATGGGTGGGTAAGGCTGGAGAATCTGGATAAAATGTTTTGTAAAGACACAATGAATGGGTCAAAATCAGAGTTTATAAGCTGCATGACAGTAATAAATTTTTAAAATGCAAACCCAGAAAGTTTAAATGACTTTTTAATTGAATTATAAATTTCCTTCAACATGTGAAACCTAGACTGCACTGAAACGTCCAGTACCAGCCCGTACCAGGTCTGAAACGTACCTGGTACGAAAAACTGATACTAGTACTCTATGGGTAAGGCTGGAGAATCTGGATAAAATGCCTTGCAAAGACATAATGAATGGGTCAAATTCAGAGTTATAAGTTGCATGACAGGTATAGATTTTTAAAATGCAAACCCGGAAAGTTTAAATGATTTTTAATTGAATTATAAATTTCCTTCAACACATAAAAGTTTAAAACTATAGAAAAGATGGAAAATTTGAAAAATTGCACCTAAATATAGTTGAAAAGAATGAAGAAAAATTAAAAAATAAAAGAGAATTTGGCTGTGGTTAAGGTACTACATTTAGAAAAGCAACATTTTAAAGAGGAGCCAACTCTATCAAATAGGTACACCACTCCTAAACATTCCATTAATTGCACAGATTAAATTCAAAGAAGGGAATTAAATCTAGGGCTTCAAAGCAAGGCAAGGAAAAAGAATAATGACAAAGACATCCAAGGGCAGATACCAATAAGTCTGAAATTAATTGCAGCAAATAGTGAATCAGCACCAGAGCAGCGCAAATAAAACAGCAATTGAAAACACGTACAAAGTTCCATTGTTTCAAGAGGATCCAATTGCACAAAAAATAGAAAAATTCACTTGAAGAATGGTAGCCAAAAATTCACAAATCGGGAAGAAGAAAAAGAGCCGATAGAGAAAAAGATGCTACAAGGACATGGTAAAGCAGAAGGTATAGGCGTCAAACATCATTGGCCTCAAACCCCGGATTTTGAAGCCAGACATCCAAAAACTTAGATGCTAGAGATTGGAACCACTATCATACTGAATGGTAAGATGGTTACTATCATATTGAATGGTAAGACCTTTTCCCCTCAAGCTTTTCATAGGACCTTTGGGTTCACGTTAGTCAAAGAAGACACCAAGTTTGAAAATAGTTTGTTGAAGCTTGTGCTAGCCAATAAGTGCAAATTCCATCCTCAAACATAGTAATCAAGGTCTCAAGAAGACTTATTTGAAAACCAACGAGCTTTGTTGTTTATTGGATTTGATCTCTTCTAGTCTAGTGGGTGAACCTCATTGCCCCAAGATACCCACTTGGTTGCTGAAATATAAACGATGCAGTTTATAATCGGTCATCTCTTCTAGGTTAGTGGGTGAACCTTCCCCAAGATCCCACTTGGTTGCTGAAATATATAAATGGGACTATCAAATGATGTGGTCTATAATCGAAATACTTGTCTAAGAATTACAAAAGAATTTTATATGACATGAGATGTCATAATCTTGTTTCTAGGGAGGAGTGACATCAAAATACCAAGAGGTCTTACACATCACTCAAAGCATAACCCTGCAAAGCTAAAAATCATGAGATAAGGTCATAGTGAGGAGACGAAACCAAGGAAGACTCAAGAGGCTAAGGGAAGGGTCCTTCACCTAAGCCTAAAGCCACGATATGTAGTAAGGGGTTGTCAAAGCGATAGGAGGAAAATGAGGTTGAGTCAAAGACACAAAATGACGAAGAGGAAGATAACCGGTAGGAAGAGAGCAAGAATGATAGAGATAGTTTAGGTTCATAAGATGAGGAGGCACCCTAGAAGACAATGCCACAATAAGAGCTACTCACTCACAAAATTCTAAACCTTCTTACGGGTTTTCAAAGTGGAGTTTATTTCCTACAAGAAACATCCATTACTCGCATTACTTCTATAGATACAACATGTGTTGCTTTGCATGGAAATCTTGCTAGAGTATATACCAAGTAGTCTACTTCGGTGACCACTCTAACTGAATCTCCTCAAGTGCGTATTTCAAGAAAAGTATACCTAAATTACATCCATTGTGTGTCTTTCATGAGTGGACATTCCTTCAAAGTCCAATAAATTCATTATAGTTGGTTTCAGGACAATACCATAGCAAATTATGATGACCTAGACTTCATAGCCACATGGGAAGGAGAGGTCAAGGATGTAGATATTACCCAAGTACAGCCCCTCAAGTCTCCCATGATACAACAGTTCAAGCACCACTAACAATTCTCGAGGATCATCCTCATTCAAATGATACTTTAGAGGGGAAGAGATGAGGGGGCCATGATATTGACTAAGGATCAGATTGAGGAGTAACAAGATGGGAAAATTTGTACAAAGGAGGATCAAGTAGACCATACTAAGGTACAAATAGAGTAAGATGGGATTGACGAGGAGGATGAGGAGGATTCCGAAGAGTCAAAGTATATGACAAAGCAAACTCATTGCGAAAATAATGAGTTTGGGAGCCTTTCGTTAAGGTATAATCACACTTTCCCATGTAGAGAAAACAATAATGGGTTGCAATAGCCAAGTTGAACAAAGGTGACCTGAAATTAGACATGGAGAAATGGATGAAATTCAATGAATTGATGGCAGAATTATATGTGGAGGCTGCAGTAAACTTGAGACGGACTGAGATGCTCTTTTCTTTGAGAGGAAAATCTTAGTTTGTCTTGGTCAAGAGCAACACTTCCAAAAGAGATGATGAGAAAGAGTGAAAGGAGGAGGATATCATTCATCTAGAAACGCTTTCTAGTATTATTTTGGTGCGGCAATCGTAGTATTGTTTAAGTTACTTGACACGAGTAAATATTATTGTAATTTATAGAATGAATTTATAGTTTTAAATTGTAATTGGAAGTTAACATCATAAAATGTAAAAATACCATCATCATGTATGTTTGATGTCAACCCCTTATACCTTTGTGAAACTAAAAACCTTTATGACAAGGACAGGCAAAATTCCATTTTTCTTCCCGGCTAAATAAATGGTTGGGGATAGAAGACCTCAAGGAATGATGGCTACATAGATTCTGAAATGTATTAAAGACTGGTTCTCAAATATATTGAGGACTAGATAAGATAAGATAAAGACAAATATATTAATGTCCAATGAATGACCACAAAAGTAGGTCAATGGGACTGCAGCCCAAACCATGTGCAAAGAGCTTAGAATTGCTTTGATTTGGAAATTTTTGGCTTGCTTACTTCTTCACAAGAGTTTAGTAACCATGACAAAAAATTGTGTTACATTGCAGCAAGAGGAAGCAGTTTAACCTTCCAGGAAAAACAACTAAATCTTGTTGGTATGGACATATGGCAGTCTTTTTGTCAGTCCTTTACATTGATACCTGACTTCCAAGGTGGCAGGGAAATCTTCCAAGAGCCTGAGCACCACTCCCAATTCTCAAGAGGACCATCCTCATTTACGTGATCCTTTAGAGGGGAAGAGATAGGGAGCCCATGATATTGACTAAGGATCAGCTTGAAGAGCAGCAGGATGGGCAAAGACATGCAAAGCAGGATGAAATAAACCTCACTATGGTAAAAATAGACTAAGATGGGATTGATGAGGAGGATTCCAGAGAGTCAAAGTATATGACAAAGCACACTCATAGAGAAAACTATGAGTTTGGGAGCCTTCCATCCAGGTATGAATCACACTTCCACGTGAGCCGAAAACAGCGATGAGTTGCAATAACCAAGTTGTTCAAAGGTGACCCTCAAGGTATGAATCACACTTCCACGTGAGCAGAAAACAGTGATGAGTTGCAATAACCAAGTTGTTCAAAGGTGACCCGAAAGTGGACATGGACAAATGACTGAATATTCATGAGTTGATGGCAGAATTATCTGTTGAGGCTACAGTAAACTTGAGACAGACTAAGATTTTCTTATCGAAGGAAAGAGCAGACAAGATGATTTGGGATGATGACGAAGAAAAGAGTTTGTTTCTGACTTGGTCAAGGGCAACACTACCAAGAGACATAATGAGAACGAGTGGAAGGAGGATACCATTTGTCTAGAATCGTTTCTAGTATTATTTCAGTGTGGAGGATTGTAGTGTTGTTTAAGTTACTTGACACGAGTAAGTATTATTGTAATTTACAGAATGAATTTATAGTTGTAATTGGAAGTTTAAGTCATAAGATTTAGTAAAAATACTATCATCATGATGGCAACCCCTAATACTTTTGTGCAAATAAAAAACCTGTACGACAAGGACAGGCATAAATTCCATATTTCTTCCTGACTAAATTAATGGTTGGGGACACAAGACCTCAAGGAATGATGGCTACATAGTTTCGGAAATGTATTGAAGACTAGTTCTCAAATATATTGAAGACTAGAATTGCTTTGAATTGGAATTTTTTGGTTTACTTCTTCACGAGTGTTGATCATGACAAGATTAGAAAATCGGATTAGCTGACAATAATTGTGTTACACTATTTCGATGTGGAGGATTGTAGTGTTGTTTAAGTTATTTGACACGGGTAAGTATTATTGTAATTTACAGAATGAATTTATTATTGTAATTGGAAGTTTAAATCATAAGATGTAAAAATACTATCATCATGTATGTTCAAGGACTACTGATGGCAACCCCTAATATTTTTGTGCAAATAAAAACATGTACAACAAGGACAGGCATAAATTCCATATTTCTTCCCGACTAAATTAATGGTTGGGGACACAAGACCTCAAGGAATGATGGTTACATAGTTTCGGAAATGTATTGAAGACTAGCTCTAAAATATATTGAAGACTAGAATTGCTTTGAATTGGAAATGTTTGGTTTACTTCTTCACAAGTGCTTATTGATCATGACAAGATTAGAAAATTGGATTAGCTGACAATAATTGTGTTACAATGCGGCAAGAGGGAGCAGTTTAACCTTCGTGGGAAAACAACTAAATCCTTTTGGTATGGATGGGCACATGGCAGTCTTTTTGCCAGTCCTTTGCATCGATAAGGAGCTCTTCTAGAGAATACCTGGCTTCCAAGATGGCAGTTGAAATCTTCAAAGGGCCTTCAAAGACATTCGAGTGATGATGTTCTACGTAAGAGGTTGTGGGTTTGGCTGGGAAAGCTTCTACTGGACAGGGGATGTCTTCTGATCTTGGATGTTGATTTTGATGTTTAGGTTAACCGTCCTATGTGGAAAGACCTGAAGATTGTTAAACAATGCAAGGAGATTTTAAGTCTTGATGATGGGTCTCTTTGAAGCCTTGTCTCAGAACGGATGGGAGAACGGCGTATTTGTTTAATGTTTCAAATTGTAAGTGGGCTGAGTCGAAGAGTTTAATGTTGGAAAGTTTTAGGCTTCACCATAGTTCAATCCCCAAGGATATGTGCTCTGTTGTTCTCTGTGTCAGTCCTACTAGGAGCAAATCTTTGAGGCTTGGAGATGCTACAGGGCTGCTGAAAGAGTTTCTTCCCTAAGGTGTTACCGTTCAGCACTTTTGGAATTCCTTGGCATGATGTTCTATGATGGTGGCTGGATATTGGTCGTTATTTATTTCTCCTCGCATTCTTTTTGGAAGAATCTGTCTGTAGTTGGTATTTAGCTCTTTTCATTGGTATTATCCTCCATGTTCATTGTTGTTGGAGGTTTTTGTTTGGTCTGCTCATCAGACTCTTCTTCCCTTATCAATCTTTATCAAAAAAATCCTTGGGTGATCAGGGACCGTGGGAAACAAATATAACAAACTATGTGACTTGTTGCAATTTCTTCCTTTGGAAATGAAAATCCGAGTCTACTTTTATGGGGGATCAAATCCCTTGCATTTAGGAGAGCTTGACTCTTTTATGGGGGATCAAATACTTTTGGTCTTTTTGATGCTATATCAGAAGCATGGTTTTAAAAAAGATACACTTAAAATGTCGCAAGTTTTCTATTTTTCTATATGGTTATAGTTTTCCGAGCATTGCTAATTTTTTCCTCTCTTATGGATGAATTTTTCTATGTGCAGAATGGAATCTCTAATGGGAAGCGTGGCAGTAAGGCTCAGCTCAATGATGCCAGCATCTGCAATGAAGGTCAAAATTACTTCATAGATGACTGTAGTTTTATAAAAGAGCATTAGGGGACCCCCAGACTGAGGTACATGTAGTCGTACTTGACCTGCCTATCAAATTATGCATAGGTAGGATAGTGAAGCATACAGCAGGGAGGTAAAGCTGCATCTGTTATCAACAGCATCATAAAGAATAAAAAAGTGCCTACTTTGACTGAGGTATTTTTTGGTATCACGTATTCTCAAACAAACTGATGTTGAGAATTCCGTAAATTTGTACAAAGAATTGGGTTTAACTGATTATATTCCATCTGATATGCATAGCCAAAAAAGCAAAGATGATAAATTCCAGAGTGGTATGTACTATGTTCCGCTTCTTTAAGAAACAAAATGACCCCCACAAAAGTATATCTGATAGGAATAAAAGTAAATACTGAGCGGTTAAATGACCAAGAGATGATTCATAAGAACCCTAACAACTTAGATGCAGAAGACTAAACAAAGTATTTCAAGCATTAGACCTCTAGACATGACAGCAACTCACAACAGTGCCCTTCAGAACTATGGTTGTGTTTCCAGGGGAATTTGGAAATAACTGTAACAAAAAGTTTTTACATAAATAGTATGGAATAACTTTCTGTGAATCGGAAATTAAAACATTAGGTATTAATTTTGTCCTTGAGTCCAAATTACCATCACCAGCACATAAACATGAATTATCAAGAGAAAGAGTCTCTAATACATATAAATTGATCGAAATTATAACAGTCTTTCCATAAAATTAAGAAGCAGACAACAAATCTTAACATAATTTTTTGGTTTCTCTAGAGAGCACATAAGAGTATTCGTTGTTTCTTTTATCTGGATCTCACTATGTTGCCATTTTTCAGCAACACTTACAGGTATTTCCAATCAATTTACATAGAGTGATTGCAAGACAATATCGCCCTAAGATCCAAGTTACTTTCACTCGCACATAAACATGAATTCTCCGCAAAAACAGACTGTATGCATAAAAATGGTCCAAAAGTAGATATAAACATGAAAAATCAGGAGAAAGGGTCTCTAATACATATAAAATGATCAAAATTCTGACAATCTTTCCATAAATTTAAGAACCAGACAACAAACTAATCTCTTCCATATATGTTAGCGTCAAAATTCAACCTAATCTCTTGCATATATGTTAGCGTCAATTGGCATGGCAAAAAGACTATAAAGAAATTGACCGGACAAGCAACAGGAAAATAAACAGATCACCAGAAACAGAGAACAGAGACAATTTGCATTAGGTTTATCCTAATCGCGTATTCCAGCTCACATAAAAAGGATTGAGAAATAGAAGGAGAAAAGAGAGAAATGCAAAAGGATTCGAACCTGGGCGGACGGATGACGAAATTGACAAGATGTTCCATCAATTGCCTGCCCGCATGTATTCGATCCCTCCCCTGCGACAAAGTGCACAAACGATATGAAATTCTGCTGTTGAATAAATAAATATTTTACAACAAAAACAATATTTACCTGCAATCTCTTCCGGAACCATTGTTCAAATCTGGCCTCCACCTGAGTTCCATTCACAGCGATGAATGACATATATACACAGACACGCATGACTAACAGTACACAAACAACACAGACACAAACACACTAAACAACACAAAAAGGCACACTGAACCTAGAAACAATGAACCTAGAAACACTGAACAGGCACACTGAACCTAGATACTGAACCTAGAAACACAACGGTTCAACTCTTCCTAGGCTGTAACGAAGAAAACAAGGGCAATGCCAGAATGAAGTTCTGTTTGTTTGACTATTTCGTTTACATTTTCTGGATTTATAGGGAGCCTAAACATTCCAACGGTACCTTCAAAAAGGTACACGGCTGATCTCTATGAAAATGCTTTTTTGGGTTTTGCGGGTCCACCTACATACATTTACATGCATATTGGACTAAGGACAACGGAAAAAAAGCATTACGTTGATGTCTTGGGAATCGGGATTTTTTTATATATATATAAGTTTTAGAAGCTCAATGTTGTTATAGTCAAAAGTTTCACTCCCACGATATACCAAAATGGTCAAGCCGATAGGAATATCACACGTGAAATGTGTGATGGAAATGTTAATGGGCACATGTTGAAGAAGTTAAATTGGAGGGAGCAAAACATCAAGAGAGAAAGAGACGCGATGAAAAGAGGGTTTGAGGAGAAGTTCAAGGGTGGGAAAATGTTGGGGGATTGTTATCCAAATTTGCACCCTTGCAAAATTTGGATAACTTATCAAATTTTAGACTTATACGGATTTTGATTAAATCTATGGAGCTAAAAAGGAAACACATGGCATTTTTCCGCAGAGCTCCTCAAGCAATAATATTTTGCGGGACGGAGCTAAAAAAGGAAACACGTGGCATTTTTCCGCAGCTCCTCAAGCAATAATATTTTGCAAACTCTAAGTCCACGGAATAAACAAAATACAATAAAGTTTGAAGATTTTGTAAGGCAAAGGAAAGTTGCATGGAGACCCCCTATTGTCATGCATTTTGGCAAACCCAAAAATTTAAACTTGAGTCATGACAACTTAACCACTAAGTAAAAAGTAGCTCCAAACCTCCCTAAAACCCTCTCTTGGTCATTTTTTCTCATGTGTCATGATCACCCTAACCTTGCAAGCACTCTAAATATACCGAATAAGAATGTAAAAATGATCTAAGTGATGTTTTGAGGTCAACAATTTAATTCAAAGAAGAACAATTGAAGACTAACTCTCTGACAGCTCAAAAAGGCCAATTTTGGCCATTTACAGCAAGTGTGCATCCTCCGAGAGGGTTTTCGAGCTCATAATCATCCTGGAGTTGGTATTGGAGAGATATGAAGATGTTGGAAGTGGTTTAGGAAGATTTAGGAAAGATTTAGAGGTTTAGGGACAATTTGTGTAACAACGGACCTTTCTAAGGTGTAAGGAGTGTAGAGCTAAATGTTGAACATGAACTTCGTCCGATGATTATGGGAAATCTATAAGGAGATAGGAGGTAATCAAATAGGAAATGGACATCTCAAATAATTCTCTACATGGTGTAATCATTACATTTTTCACAACATCCGAAGGTTTCTCAAGGCAATTCATTCTTAGTAGACACACCCTATTATCCAAAACAAAAAGGGGTCAATTTTTGAAGATGCAAGCATAATCAGGTCTTGAAACCCATCCCATTGTTCTTGAAATGGTCTTGGGAGTCAAAATCATATAAAACTTCATATGAAAAGACCACTTGGAGCTCCGAGAATTGCGTCGACAAGTTCTCTCTCATGCAAGGTACATTTCTCATACTTAGTCATTTTTGGGGTGACACATGTCACCTCTTGGTGAGAGCACACTTTTGTGTCCCTCTTTTCCAAATTCCCAAGTGGAAAGAGGGGACACAAAAATGCGCTCCACCTCATCCCTTTCATCTGGTTCTTCATATGACCTTTTTCAACACTTTGAATGGCCTATTCGGCCTTCCCCATCTTATATCCTATGAGCGACACTTGGCATCATCTAGTAAGGGTGCACTTTTTTGTCCCTCTTGTCCCCATTCCCAAGGGGACATAGGGGACACAATATTGTGCCCTTCTTTAGCCCCTATCCATATTCTCCATGTGACTAGATGATGACTCCCAATAATTAGGGCATGTTTTCCTCCATCTCTCCATCCTCACATCTGAAGGCGCCACTTGTCCTCATCTAGTGAGGGCGCATTTTTCTATCCTCTCCATTCCCAAGGAGAGAGAGGGAACACAATAATGTGTCCCCTACCATAGCTTCCAAAACCCTAATTTCAAGTTGTGAAGTTGTTTCCTCATCCGTTCAAAAACCTAACTCATCTGTCAGTTGCTAAAAACTTAAAAGAATTACTTCTAACTCCATTCCTTCCTCCAGCTTTGACCTCTACTATCATTTTTGATTTCATAAACCTCTAAGAACCTGTAAAAACACCAGACATGTTGTCAAAATATTTCTAGGTTAGCCATGAACACGAAAACGAAGAAAAATTCATAAATTCCAAGTCTCAAAGTAGTTTCTAGTTAAATTTTCTCAAAGATATCATCATTTCAAAGCGCCTTTAATAAGAATGTCATTGCAAGTTTGATGATGCCCTAGTTTTTTAATAGTAGTAAACCTGAAACTTGTGCCCTAAAAGCTATTTTTTCAATTTGCAAGAGTTATAGCGGGCGAATCACTATGAAATTCGAGCACGGATCCCGAGACGCAGTCGAACCCGATGAGGGAATTTTCATTGTAAACGGACACTAGTAAGTGCCAATTATAAAAATAGTAAGTATCTAGTTTTTCCACTAACTAAAAATAATAACCCTCTAAAAATAGTAAGGTCTCTCCAATCAGAGCATTCGAAAAATAATGAAGATGACAAATTAGGCAAAATAAGCAATTTGGGCAAAAAAGCAATTTTCCCAAAAAAACAAAAAAAAATAACTTACTAAAAATAGAAACTTGCTAAAAAGGGTAAATCATCATAAATGGAGTTGAATTGAGTGTGCTAGGGGATTCAAAAGATCAAATTTGAGTAAAAGAGGCAAAATATCCCAAAATAGCAAGCCCTGGTCCCACCTGTTAAAAATAGAAAGTTTCAGTTTTCGGGACACATAAAGTTACAATTGGCTCTATTTTTACTCATCTCACTGCCTTTTTCCATCCTCACATGGTTGTAAAGTTGTCTCACATATCAAAAAAATAAATTCACCCTTCACAAGGATCTCGAAGCATCATCCTAATCACAATTGTGTCCTGGAGCAAGACCGAACATATCAAGGCGTAGCATGTGAAAGCCGAGGACATCATGCATTGCAAAAGATTTGAAAAGTGTTAAGGGACCCATTAAAATCCAGGTTCATCAAAGGGTGTAATCATATTCATAAGTTTGAGCAAGGAACTCATCGAAGCATTTGAGCATGAAGGTACACAAGAATCACCGATCCGATCTCATTCATGTACTCTAAAGCAAGAAAGGCTAAGTAAGGTGATTCTCATGTGTGGCATAATGAATGAAAAAAAGAGGAATAATTATAATTTCATTTGATGTCATAGTGTTCTAAACACTCAATAAAACACTAGATATCATGGTCAATCCATCAAAGGAGGTAATTTTGATTTAGCGGAAACATCATGTTTTGAATCCATCGTCTTCTCTCTGAAAAGCAAATCAAAGTGAGCATCACGAGTCAAGAAAAGGTGATCCATCGCAACCTCCTTCTCATCAAGATCTCATCATTATATTCAAAATTATCCAAGTGTGTCTTCTACAATGGTAGAGTTTTCCCACAATGAACAAGAAATGATCCCGCATCAAGTTCCTAAAAGTGCTCCAATAACTAACATCGTATCAACTCCTGAAGATCCATTCCCATGGATTTAAGAAGTTATTGAAAGTGATCCAAGGACAACACAACAAACTACAATGCCTAACCTTAGAGATATCACTAAAACATTGAGATCCAAGTGAAGGAAGAAGGCCCAGACAACTTCCCGCTTCTTTAGTGATGTCTCAAAGAACTAGTATATAGAAGTTGCTAGGCCTAAGAATGTAAAGTCTATTGAGGAGATGACTCCATTAGACTATGAGTTGATCTACATCTGATTGGGTCAAGCTGCACATGAGTGAGAATCTCATTTGTTCAAGAAATTCACTTTATGTCTTCTCACTAAAATGAAGAATACAAGCAAATAATTGAGCAATTGGAGGAACAGTGAAAACTCTCGCTCACATTCAACCTTTCTTGATCCCAATTCAACATCTTATCTTCCTATAAAAGGCATTGCTCCTATCAATATCTTCAACCTTGAGGTGATCAAGAAAGCACAAAATTATATGACACAAGCCAAGGTTATCGAGAAGTGGATTGAGAAGATCATCGAGAAGGGTAAGACATTGTTCCCGAGGTCATCTCTCTAATCAAGTATGTTCTTGTCACTTTGATAGAAGTTAAGAAAACTAGGAAGAGATTGTAAAAGAGAAGATTCGTTGGGATGATTTATTCCCACTTGTTTCTAAAATCAGCTCCCTCAACTCTCACACCCTCATGAGCACAAATTTGTTTGTATCAATTGCTTGAGAACTTGTCTCTAGTTTGGGTCCACATCATAGATGAAATATGTGTTATGATAGTAGAAGTCATCTTTGAACTTGAATTTGGTGAATGAAAAGCTTTTTAGATTATGAATGAAGAAGTCTGCAACTATGTTCAGAGACTTGGGTTTCCTCCACTCACTAAGAATTCATCATCAGAAGAACTCATTGTATCCTTCAAAGAATTGGTCAAGAAAGAGGCAAGTGACTCTCTTTCCTTCAATGAGGATACCTTAAAGTCTCTAGCCAACATCAGAGGTTCTATTTTGAACATTGCAAATGATCACAAAAGATGGCTCATTCAATGCAAGAAGATCAATGATGTTCCATGGGCATGGATCAAAGTGTTGAGTTGTCTTTGCATTCCATAAGTAGATAAGGATACACATGTGGTGGCTCAATTTAGTAAAGAGTTCAAAGTACATGGGCCCATTTCGGAAAATTTTCCACAAGGACCATTAATCGGCAAGGTCTTCATCAACAACATATCAGTTAACATCTTCTCTTTCTCTCTTATTTCTCTCTCTGTATTCTAATTTTCAATTGAGAATGTATTTTTTGATATTTTTCCTATTCACTTAAGTGACCATTAGCTAAACATTGTAAGAGTCATTTTTCCAATAATATGGAAAAGACTCACTTCCTAGGAATATGAAATGTCATGGGTGATGAGGATAGATAAAGAATCATGTGGGGGGTAGATGAAAGGAAGAATTGTAATGCTATAAATTAGAATGGCTTCTCCATTCCAAATGGTTGGCAATTGTTGATTGAATGTATGTTTTTGAGAGTTCTACTTCTACAACAAGCAAGAAAAGTTACAATTCTTCTATTTCTTGTTTCATGTTCCTTTATTCTCTCTTTCCAACTTTACATATGTGATAATCTTGTAAAACCAAGAAAGGTGTATGTGCCTTTGATGAATGAATTCATTGAAATCTGCATTTTTATTTGTTGTATCTTATCATGGTTTACAATGTTGTGTTCTTCTAATTGGATGTGAACTTACTCGGTTGATGTATGTGATTTCTGCTAGTTCCTACTACAACATTAACCCTCTCTTTCCTAATTTCTATCCTTTATTCCTCATCATTGTAAATTCCTCCCTTGTACTCCATACAAGCACTTTTCCATAGGTTCAATGAAGTGTTCCTGTGTGATCCCCAATCTATTTGGCCACCCCACAAAATTAGGATAATTTTCATTCAATAATGGGAGCTTCCCTATACATAAGAAGCAGGGGCTTAGCCTCCGTATAAGTTGGTGAAAATCCAATAATTTTCCACACGACAAAATATTTTGCCTATAGCTTTTGGTGACTCTACTAGGGAGAGATTCACCCATGCACACTTAAAGATCTCTACAAAATACAAAAAAATATATTCCAAAAAACAAAAAATTAGATTTCAAAGAAAATCATATTTTGAAGGTGACTCTATCAAGGAATGAATCCATGTCACGTTCATTTCCCACATCACAATGATGAAGTTTCGATATTGGTGTCCAACACCAATGAGTGACAAAAAGATGAAGAAGAAGATGACCATCATGATATGTAAATTTTTTATCAACCATCATTCTAGAACATCTCTTGCAAAGTCAAGAATTTTGGTGCAAAGAAGAAGTCTCTCACTTCAAACAAAAACCTACAATCAACTAAGGGAAATAAAGTTTGTACTGCTTTCTACGTAGTAGTTATGAAAAAATTGTCTAGAATGGAGAAAATTGTTGTCCTGTGATGATCATGTCATTAAGTCTTGGTGGCTAAAATTCAAGATGATTACTGCTAGAGGAAAAAAAATGGG
This sequence comes from Taxus wallichiana var. yunnanensis, assembly GCA_018340775.1. Lineage (NCBI taxonomy): Eukaryota > Viridiplantae > Streptophyta > Pinopsida > Cupressales > Taxaceae > Taxus > Taxus wallichiana. The sequence continues at coordinate 435,449,130 of CM031242.1, read as the reverse complement.
AATTTCTCTCGCCAATGATCAAGAATCCAAAAAACTGATGAATAAGATTCATAAGAGATATAAAATGTTGTATGAAGGGTAGGATGGTGAAGAATCTACATGAAGGTAATATTTTTAAATTCACGTAGATGACCAAGAAACTCATAACATTGTCTTTCATATGCCTTCCTCTAGATGATTTTCTTGCATACGGAGATGAAGAAATGGAATTCTTGAGAAGAGAGTTTGTGAAAAGGCTCTTAAGTGTAGAAGAAGGACATTCTGATCCCAAAGCCTACCATGAAATTTTGAGTTATGAATTTTCCTTGCAAAAAAGGTATGAGCATCTTGAAGCACTTCACAATGTCGAGGAAGAAGAAACTCATCCTTTGAAATAAGATATTGATGATTTTCCACATTATGAGATGTTTATTCTGGGAAGATTCTTTTACACTTCGATGAATGCCATATCCTTGAACCATCCGATGAGAATCAAATCAACACCTTGTAATATGATTAAGAGAACACAATAGTTGAACCTCCATTCATCAATTAATTTTGGCTCGAGGCACAACCCATTAGACAAATAATGGATACAAGATATGAAGATTCCTTTTCTATAACAGATGATCCATTGCTTGTCAAATAATTCACCAACCACAAGAAGTACGAGAAATCAATCCTCCATCCCAAACTCAAGATGATGAATTTGAGGTAATCATGGATAGTCTCCTTTCCAATTTTGAATCTTCAAATGTTGCACATATGTTGAATGATGAAACGGAGATAAGTGAAGAACCAAATTCCCTTCTCGATAAAATCATGAATGAATAAAGGGAAGAATCCAATTTACCTCTTGAAACAATTGTGGATGAGCGAATTGAGCATGATCTCTCCCAGAACCGATCCTTACCATCCTCACCAAAGGAGTGTAATGTTGATCATCATGGTGAGTATGGAGTTCTTCCGCTTCATCAGAAGAAAGAAGACTTTGTAGGAGATGTTCAAGATGGAGAAGATGATTATCCTCATGTGGTAACCCTAACTCTCGGTGTTCTCCTTACTATTATAAGGATGATCCAAGGCATCTTGAGTTGAAAGGGTGCCCTTCCCACGTAGCATGGATCTCTTCTCCCTATCCGAAAATGATGAAAACCAAGTATGCCCCGTCTTGTAAGAAGGTGAGCTACGGATGACAAGAAATGTAGAGCAAGAGAATGAGGATTTTTCAAATGAATTATGGCCATGTGTAGATCAGATTTCCAGCCATCTCCTTAAGGCTCAATGCAAATAATTTTATGATGAATATGATGATAATTATATAGAAGATTTGAAAGAGCAATCAAGACAAGACATCTTGAGGAATGAAGAAAAATTAAGGACCCTCAACTCAGCCTTGAAATATTGATCCGGTCACGAAAATGCAAGATAGATATGAGTCAATCTTTTCTCCTTTTGATACACCATTATTAGATAAAGAGATGGACCAAAAAAATAAGATCAATGTTGTCTTGAAAGCCTTGGTAGATGAGAATGAATGTGAAGGTAAGTCTTCCTCTTTCCCATTTTTTGTGAAGAAGATTATGAATGGAAAGGAAAGGAGATTCTTGAATCCCCTATGAATATTTTCAGTCATGAAGACAACACTTTCACCATATAAAATTATACTAAGACCGATGTTCTGGCTGGTTTGTCTAGAAAACCATTGTTCTTAAAAATAAAGTGAGAAGCTTGAACAAGCTTGTGAATGGGAAAAGGATCAAATTTCTCTCACCACTACTGGACTCCATGTGTATTTTAAACAAGAGCTCATGTTACAACCTTTTCCTAGTGATGATGAATGCTTTCATGAAAAATCAAGGATTTCACTTTTGAGAACATGGAGGAATGGCTTCTCACACCACAAAGCATCGATGGAGACTCCAAAAAGTAGGAAATTCAAGCGAGTTACAAAATGGTCACCGGATGCAAATGTGTTTTCTATGTAAATGTTAATACAAAGATGTAACATTGGTTTCTTTTCCTCTTCTCAACCCATGCAAGGCCATCATGAGAACATGGCACAATTGAATAATGATCTTCAGTCTTGAAGTTCAATTCAACCCATTGTTCCATGATTATACATATTTCTCCCAACCTATCATCGTGTGCTTGTACATTATTTCCCCACCTCAATGAATTCCCCCTCGTAATATAGTTTCCTTTCCATTGTGTGTTTTATTTCATCTTTTGTGTGTTTCCCTTTTGTTGGTGTGTTGTTTGGTTTTTTTCTCTCGTGTCTCTGCATTGCTTGTGTTAGTAGTGTTGTTGTGGACAGTATTGCCTAATTTGAACAAGGATTAGTCTCGCTTACCCAAGAGTGTTGATTTTCTCTATTTCCCTTTATATTCTAATGTCCCTAAGCTAGAGCCATTGTTGTCATGCATTTTAGAAAACCCAAAAATTTGAAACCTGAGTCATGACAACTTAGCCACTAAGTGAAAAATTACACTAAACCTCCCTAAAACCCTCTCTTGGTTAGTTTTTCTCCTATGTCATGATCACCCCAACCTTTCGAGTAATCTAAATATACTAATTAATAATTTTAAAATGATCCAAGTGATGTTTCAAGGTCATCAATTTCATTTAGTGAAGATCAACTGAAGACTAGCTCTCCAACAGGCTCAGAAAGGCCAATTTTGGCCATTTCAAGCAGGTGTGCATCCTCTGGGAGTTATTTAAGAGCTCATAATCATTCGGAGGTGGTATTGGAGATATATGAATTTTTTAAAGTGGTTTAGGAAGATTTAGGAAATATTTTGAGGTTTAGGAACAATTTGTGTAACAACATGTTTCTAAGGTGTAAGGAGTGTAGAGCTAAATTTGGAACCTGAACTTTTCTAGATGATTTTGGGATCTTTATAAGGAGTTATTAAGTAATAAAATATGAATTTTAAATCCCAAATAATTCTCTACATTGTGGAATCGTTACAACTTTCACAAGACCTGATGGTTTCTCAAGACAGCTCTCATTCTTCGAGACACTCCTTGTTGTCTCAAGAAAAATGGGTCAATTTTTTTATATTAAAAAAAATCATGTCTTTAAACCCATTTCATTTTTCTTGAAATGGTATTTGGATTCAAAATCACATAAAAATCATCTTAAAATACCACCTAGAGCTCCGGGAATTACATCGACAAGTTCTCTCTTATGAGGTACGCTTCTCATACTTAGTCATTTTTTAAGGGGACACATGTCACCTCCTGGAGAGGGTGAAATTTTATGTCCCTCTTATCCCCATTCCCAAGGGGAAATAGGGGACACAAAAATTTACCCCACCTCATCCCTTCCATATGGTTCTTCATATGACCTTGCTCAACATTCAAAAGGGCTTATCCAACTTACCTCACCTTCCCCATCTCGCATCCTATCAACGACACTTGGCATCATCTGGTGAGGGCACAATTTTTTCCCTAGTGTCCCCATTCCCAAGGGGGTCTAGGGAACACAAAAATTTTACCCTCTTTAGCCCCTCTCCATATTCTCCATGTGACTAGATGATGACTCCCAACAACTAGGGCACATTTTCCTCCATCTCTCCATCCTCGCATATGAAGGCGCCACTTGTCCTCATCTAGTTAGGGTACATTTTTCTTCCCCCTTGTCTAAATTCCTAAAGGGATAGAGGATACACAAAAATTTCCCCCACCATAGCTTCTAAACCCTAATTTCAAGTTGTGAAGCTACTTCCTCATCTCGTGCAAAAAAAGTAATCTGCCGAGTTGTTAAAAACTTAAAAGAACTCCTTTTAACTCCATTTCTTCCTCCATTTCAACCACTACTACCATTTTTGATGTCATAAACCTCCAAAATAACTTGAAAAAACTCTAGGCGTGCTATCAAAATCTTTTAAGGGCAGCCATGAACGTAAAAAATATAGAAAATTTCATAACTTCCAAGTCTTAAAGTAATTTCTAGTGAATTTTTCTCAAAGATATCTTCATTCCAGTGCATTTAAGAAGAATCTAATTTCAATTTTTCTGATTCCCTATTTTTTTAATAGCATAAAACCTAAAAATTGTTCCCTAGAATTTTTTTTTTCAATTTGCAAGAGTTTTGGGATGAATCACGGTGAAATTTAGAGCACGAGATCCCGAAGACAAGCCAACCCGATGAGATGAATTTTCCTTGCAAACGGACACTAGTAAGTGCCAATTATAAAAATATTAATTACATGGTGCTTCCAAAATAACAAACCTCGAAAAATTGTAAGGTCTCCTCCTATTAGAGCATTTAGAAAATAATGAAGATGGCGAACTAGGAAAAACATGCAATTTGGGAAAAAAAACATTTTTCCTAAAAAAATAACTTACTAAAAATAAAAACTTGCTAAAAGGGTAAAACACCATCAATGGAGTTGAATTGAGTGTTCTTGGGGATTCAAAAGATCAAATTTGAGCAAAATAAGCAAAATATCCCAAAATAAAGCAGGACCATGTCCCATCTCTAAAAATAGAAAGTTTAGGTTTTCGGTGTAGAAAGTTGCAGTTGGCTCCATTTTTACTCATATCACTGATTTTTTCCATCCTCACCTAGTTTTAAAGTTTTCTGTAAGATCAAACAATAAATTCACCCTTCACAAGGATCTTGAAGCATTATCTTGATCACAATTGTGTTTAGGAGCAAGACCGAACATATCGATGTGGAGCATGTGAAATTCGAGGACATCGTTCGATTGGAAAGGATTTGAGAAGTATCAAGGGCCCCATTGGAATCGAAGTTCATCAAAGGGTGTGATCATAGTCATAAGTTGAGCAAGTAACTCATTAGAAGCATCTAAGCACGAAGGTACATAAGAATCCTCGGTTTGAGCTCATTCATGTACTTTGAAGTAGAAAAGGCTAGAAAGGTGATTCTCATGTGTGGCATCATGAATGTAAGAAAGAGGAAGTATTCTAATTTCATTTTATGTCACAATGTTCTTAAATATTCAATGAAACACATGATAGCATGGTCAATCCATCAAAGGAGGTCATTGTGACTCAACGAAAACATCGTGTCTCGAATCCATCATCTTCTCTCTGAAAATAAAATCAAAGTGAGCATCGTGAGTCAAGAAAATTTGATCCATAAAAACCTCCTTCTCATCAAAATCTCATCATTCTCTTCAAAATCATCCAAGCATATCTTCCACAATGGCAAAGATTTTCCATAATGAACAAGAAATTATCCTATATCAAGTTCTTGAAAGTTCTCAAAATACCAACATCATGTCAACTCTCGAAAGATCCATTCCCATGGATTCAATAAGTGTTTGAAAGTGTGCCAAGGACAACGCAATATGATATAACTCATGACCTTATAGATATCGCTAAAACATTGAGATCTAAGTGGAGGAAGAAGGCCCAGATAACTTCTCACTTCTTTAGTGGTGTCTCAGAGCACCAATATGTAGAATTTGTTGAATTTTTAGGCCTAAGAATGTAAATTCTATTGAGGAGATGAATCCATTAGACTAGTAGTTTATTTACATCTAATTGGGTCAAGATACACATGAGGGAGACTCTCATTTGGTCAAGGAATCCAATTTCCATATTTTCACTCGAAATGAAGAATACAAGTGAACAATTGAGCAATTGGAGGAACAAGTGAAACTCTCGGTGCTCGCATTCAACATTTCTTGGAGCCTAATTCAACATCTTCTCTTCCTTCAAAGACATTCCTCCGATCATTATATTTAACCTTGAGGTGATCAAGAAAGCACAAAGTTATATGACACATTAGAATGCTATCGAGAAATGGATTGAGAAGATCATCGGGAAAGGTAAGACATTATTTCTTGAGGTCATCTCTCTAATCAAGTATGTTCTTATTGTGATGGAAGTTAAGAAAGCAATATAAGAGATTGTAAATGATAATATTCACTAGGATGAGGTATTCCCACTTGTGTATGAAATGAACTCCCTTGACTCTCACACCCCCATGAGCAAAAATGTGTTCGCATCAAATGTTAGAGCTTGTCTCCAGTTTGGGTGCTCATCATAGATGAAAGATATGGTATGATAGCAGACGCCATCTCCGAACTTGACTTTGGTGAACAAGAGGCTTTTGATATTTTGAATGAAGTCTACAACTGTGTTCAAAGACTTGGGATTCCTCCACTCACCAAGAATTCATTATCAAAATAAATCATTTTCTCCTTCCAGAATTGGTCAAGAAAGAGGTAGGTGACTCTCTTTATTTAAATAAGGATACCTTAGAGTCCCTACAACATCAAAGGTTTTATTCTGACATTACAAATGATCAAAAAATATGGCTTAGTCAATGCAAGATCAATGATGTTCCTTGGGCATGGATAAAAGTGTTGAGTTACATTTGCATTCCAAAAGTAGATAAGGTTACACTTGCGGTGGATTAGTTTAGTAAAGAGTTCAAAGGACAGGAGCCCATTCCATAAACTCTTTCTCAAGGACCATGAATCAACAAGGTCTTCATCAACAACAGATCAATCAACCTCTTCTCTTTCCCTCTTCTTTCCCTCTCATTATTCTAATTTTCAATTGAGAATGTACTTTTTGTTATTTCATCCTATTCACTTAAGTGACCATTATATAAACATTGTAAGAGTTGTTTTTCCAATAATGTGGAAAATACTAACTTCCTAGGAATATGAAAGGTCACAGTGATGAGGATAGGCAAAGAATCATGTGGGTGGTAGATGAAAGGGCATATTGTAATGCTATAAATTGGAATGGATTCTCCATTCCAAAGTTTTGGCATTTGTTGATTGAATGTATGTTGTTGAGTGTTCCACTTCTACATCAAGCAATAAAATGTTTAATTCTTTTATTTATTGTTTCATGTTCTTATATTCTCTCTTTCCAACTTTGCATATGTGATAATCTTGTAAAACCAAGAAAGGTGTTTGCGCCTTTGATGAATGAATTCATGGAATTATTTGTATGTGATTTTTGTATCTTATCATGGTTTGCATTGTTGTGTTCTTCTAATTGGATGTGGACTTACTCTAGTTGATGTATGTGAATTCTACTAGTGCTTACTCACAACATTAACCCTCTCTTTCCTAATTTATCTCCTTTATCCCTCATCGCTTCAAATTCCTCCCTTGTACTCCATATAATCACTTTTCCATAGGTTTAATGAAGTATTCTTGTGTAATCCCCATTATAGTTAGCCACCCCACATAATTAGGATAGTTTACATTCAATAATGGGAGTCTCCTCATACACAAGAAGGAGAGGCTTAGCCCCGTACTATTAGTGAAAACCCAATAATTTACCACATGAAAATTATTTTGCAAACACCTTCCCATGACCAATTATAATGTGCCACGTGGTACAAGTCAAAGGATTTAAAACAAAACACATGGCATATTTTTGTGGGCTTGGTGTCCCCAAGATTTCACCCTAAAATTTGGGACAACCCCTTTAAAAAGAATTCATTCTTTTCAATGTAACAGTCGTTTGTCTTTTTTTCCTACAATTTTTCGCATTACTCTAAGATATCCCCATAGAGTCATAAAGTCAAATTCCCCAAGTACCCACATGCTAAAACTCACTCTATCCCTTCTCTAGGTTTTGTCTGAGAGAATTTTATTTATTTATTTATTAAATAAATAAAGTTCTTTTAAAAATAGATTGAGCTAAAATTGGAGGATTTAGGTTATATAAATCACTTCACCCCATCATTATTACCATAGAACATTCACCTGGGGGAAGAATTTTTACAGATTAGCTAATTGGAGAAATTTTTGAGCAATTACTTGCAGCTTCTTTTGTTTTGTTTTTATTTCTTTTTGTTTGTGTTTTGGTTTTTTCTTTGGCAATTCTTGTAGCCTATTCATTCTTCCTGCCAGATCTTTCCCCAGGCCTAGGGTTTTGAAAAGCTATCTAGTATTTTTATTACTAATATGTCTACAGTGATCAGAGCTCAAGATTCTTTCAGAAGATTGCAAGAAGTCACGTGGTCCAAAAAGGTGAAAAAATGGATTTTATGAAAATGAGAAAAATATTTCCATCCATACGTAGAGCTCGAGAAAATATGCACTTTTAGAGAAAATGACGCCTAAAACAGAGCCACGGAATGAAAGTTATGGCACATGCAAGTTTTTGCTATATCTTCCCGGACCCTTTCCAAAAATGGCAAATTTTATTCTCTGCTTGTGTTTTCTTCACCAAAAATCCAAAAAAGGAAAGAAATGTTATCTTTCATGCAAGTCACACTTTTTGTAAGGAAAACTTTAAGCTTCCAAAGGGGAATTTTGGTAGTGGTGAGTAGGCAGGAATTTCTTACCTACAATGCAGAATGAAAATTCCTAGTATAAAATAAAATCACTTAAAGCACCGGCGGAATTTCTTACCTGCAACACAGGTGAAAATTCCCATTATGAAAGTCAAATCACTTAAGTGAAAGATGGGATTTTTGGAGCTGCAATGTAGGTTGGAAATTCCCATCACTTTGACTTTCTATTTTTAACAAATCCCCTACCAAAAAGTGCGACCCACCTTGGCATTAATGCATGTGATTAATGGTATTTCTAGCTAAGTTTGGTGCCATAAATAGGAAGAAATTCAATGCAAGTGGATGAGCTAAAGAGAAGTCAAGGATGCATGCTAAAAATAAATAAAATAAATTCATTAAAAAATCAATCAGAAGCATGCAAAATTGGGCGCCCAAATTGGATGAAGAGGCATGAATTTTAATTAATTAAATTGCCAGAAATAGGAAAGGGAAATTATTAAAAATAGCATGCAGATGGCTATATAAGCATGGGACACCATAATTGAGAAGCAATTAATTATTTTTGATGAATTTTGCAGCCCGGACAGTGTTTTGGCGCCAAGGGAAGGAGGATTTTGCATTAAAGAGTGTTTTCCATTGCGGAAGTTTCCAATTTTGCATTGGGTTGGAATAGCCTAATTTTTGTTATTCGATTGTCTCGCATGTTAGTATAAGTGCCTGGTATTCATCCTAGGTGCTCATTTTAGTGAAAAAAGTTTAAATCAATGTCGATACATTGAATATCTCTTCCGAATCGAATAAATTGCCAAATTTGCACAAATTGATCTAATTGCAAAGGTTTCCAAAAAAAAAAATCATCCTCTTGTTTCTAAAGACTCCAAAGTGTGGAAGTCGCATGCATGGAAAATTCCTTCCAGGATCTTGTGCATGTGCTCCCAATCTTCTAGTTGAAGCCTTCATTGAATTTACTTGTATTTGCATTCACCCAGTGCTTTCCAGAATTTAAAATTGCTCATATGCAATTAAAAATAAAAGATGATGAGTTTTGTTTGAATTGTTTATGAAAAACATTGCATTGGTGCACGTACTGGAGAAGAACTACAAAAGCTTCAAGGATAAGAGGGAAGACATGTTAGAGGCAACACCCATAAGCAAAATCACATTCGCTTCTAGATCCAGTTTGGTGAGAATCAAAGGAAAAAGAGTCAACCGCATGCAAAATATGGAAGAAGAACAAGACTAGGAGTGTTGCAGCTTTCTTCTAATTTCTTTTCCTCTTTCTTCTTCTTTCTCTTATTTTCTCGACAAAGTAATTGAGCAATCTTAAGTGATTGGTTTAAAATTCATTACTTCAAGAAGTCAATTACTTGGAAATAGGTGGCAGACATGCAAAATCGAAGGTTCTATTTTCAGTTATAAATCATACATGTCATGCAAAGAAGAATTCCAGGAGGGAGATTGCCAATTGTTTCCTTTACAACTTCCACATGTGTCAGTTCAATTATAGTTTCCTATTTGTAACTTCCCCTCCATACACTATAAATGGAGGAATTGAAAGGAGGTAGGGTAACCAACATTCTTGTGTTCCAGACTTTGAGCTGAAACCCTTTATATTTTTCAAAGCTAAGGAATTGAAAGGAGGTAGATTTCCTGGAGAACTTTGTGTCAATGGTGCATTTGTTTCTTATTTCTATGTAGATCTTTGCATAAACTTTGTGTTATCTCAGATCTAGATTTGAAACTTTCCTTTTCTTTAAATTATGTATTGTGAGATCTGTTTGTTTCATCTATGTGCATGAGACCAACTCTATGAACTATTGTTTGGATTGCACATCTTCTTTTTTATGCTCGCATTTAATTATTTCCCTCTTCTCGCATATATAAATTTCTTACAACCGCTTACTTGCGCAAAATTACCTAGCTATGGTACATGAGCTACGCAGCTTAAAGTAAAACCAATGGATAGATATTAGAAAGTATAATTGAAAAAATCTTACATGGGATCCTCACCAAGTAAATGAGGGAGATTTATCTCATGACTACCTAGGTTTTCGCCAGTGCAGTAAAATCTAGCCAACAGGCTCCTCGGGAAAAAGTGTTTTAACAAATCAAAGTCCATGAAATAAACAAAATACAATAAATTTTGAATATTTTGAAACCGGTCGATCTACCCACCCTAGTGTAAAATACTATTAAATCATCCCGTTATGATCTATGGGGAACTCTGTGTGTTCCTCCTAAGCTCTAGAAATCCACTTGGGCATAACTTCATCCCTATAACTCTAAATCTTACAAAATTGGTCTTGTTGGAAAGGTCTCATCAAGATCTTCATTTTGAAATCATAAAATTCAAATGTTTTTGGTGGGAGAAAAAGGTAAAAATAGTTATAGTAATTAAATGTAGTTTCGTAGCTCAACTACCAAATTTAATGAAGTACAACGCATTATGATTTAACAAATATAGAATTATGCTAAATCCAAATTTCAGATTCATGAATGATAAATAAATGCTAAAGTACATATGTGACACAAACAATATGCTAGATAACAATTAAACCCTAAGTGCAAGAGAGAGAGAAGAATACTTAGTTGATTTCACACTTGATCCCAAAGTATTTTTGACTAGAAGAGTGATGAACAAGAGGAGTAGACTATCACAATCAAACTTAGAAAATCTTGGAACTTTTGAATGACCCAATACTAGGAACATGGATTAGGGAGAGGGTTCCTAGGAGCCAAGGACCTCTCATTAGGCGCCCGTGACTGTGTAAGGGTTGAGAAACTAATTTTTGTTGTGTCACACAAGTTTCGCTAACCTTTACTTTTGGTCACCTGTATGTCATTGGATGATCATCAAATTCACTTGTAACCTACAAAGAGAATATGACTTGTAAAACCCTCAAACTACATCAAATCCCAAAAATAAAAGATGCAATATGGGGAGGCATACCGATCCCCGATGGTTACCTCTGAAAGAGTGAACTTACGACCAAGTGTTGCACTACATCTCATAATCCATGTAGTTCTTGTGCGTGTGTAGAAATTATGCCTTAAGAAGCTCTTGTGTAAGTTGCACATGATAGTGAGCGATAGATAAATTTAACAATGTAGATACATGTGTGAATGGTAAACCGAACTTCCCCTCTTATGCATGTATGTAGAAAATGTAGTCCCTTGTCCCTTGAATGAATGTTATATGGATGTATTTGGCGCTCTTATAATTCCTTTGGATGCAACGTTAGGTGATGATAATAGATGCTTAGAGCTTGGTCCCTTATTATGGTAACATAACTTTATATTTATATTATTACCTTGTTTGAATTTAGTAATTGACAACTAAAAGGTCGAGCTAGAAGAAAACAAGATGACCAAAAGATAAAAGAGGCCCAAAAGAGGTGAGAAAGATACAAATAGGTCAAGGGTGCCCAGAGGGGATGAGGGCGTCCAGGCACCGACGCCTTGGCTGGGCGCTAGTGTCCAAAGTCATGAAAGATAAAGCAACAAATTCCAAACTGGGTTGTAGAGGTGTAAGACCAAAGAGAAAGCAAGAAAGACATAAAAGAGGCCCAATACAACAGTCAATTACTAGTTTTATCGCTTATGAATCATATGACTAGTAGTATGTGATTAGGACCTAGAAATGTACCCAAGTGTGACATTTTGTGTCTATATTTACCCTCACTTTATGTTCTTTGATTGAATACTCGATAATATAAAGTAGATAAGAGATGCATACATGATAACCATGTAGATGTGATGGCGATAGTGTGACAAAGATATTAAAAAAGTGTGGAGTGATAAAAATGAAGCATGGAAGCTAAGAAGGGGGAAGTGACCTTGGGGGTGAAGCATATAAGTTATGTCGTGTTTGTACTTGTAGTTGTTGTCACTTATGCTTGCTAACGTGGATTGCTTCTTATTGCATATTGAGGATAAACATGCAAAAGAAAAGTGAAAGAGTAGTCAAAGTCATGTGTTATGAAAAATCTTTAAAAACATGTAAAAGTATGTAAATGTGATAAATTAGTAAAAAGGAAAATGTGCACATGATCCGCGAAGAGGGAAAACATAGAAAATGTTCCCGACCATTATAGAAGGGCAAGTTTTTTGGGCGATCTCACGCTAAGAGAGAGATTGAATTTTTTGGGTGATCTCACTCCGAGAATGAGTTTTTTTGCGATCTCATGCCAGAATGAGTTTTTTAGGTGATCTCATGCCACAAAAAAATAGTGTTGGGGAGAAAGGTCTGGTGTTATTCTCCATCCATGACTGATTCTCAATTTATACACCACTGTAGATGGTGTGATTCTAATTTGTTATGTGTTGTTCTAGTTCGATCTAAGGAAGTAGAAAAAGGAGACAAAATGAATTTTTATTGTTGGAGGACTATGCCTATCTTGTGTAAATTGCTATGTGAATTGTTGAAAATTATGTTGATCTAAGAAAGTGACTATATCTACCCCTAGTCATAGGTTCCTTGGAAAGGTCAAGAGTGCATAGGCACTAGTTTATGTATCTAGGCAATCGGTGTCTCTGTGAATTAAGGATCCAAGTTAGAATCTAGGCCATTTTGTAGCTTTAACTTTGTTTTGTTCTTATATTGTGCAGAACATCTTGAAGCTTTAAGTTGTTGTATGAGGTGACTAATTCACCCAATGTATGCCGCCCCTAATTTGGGGTATATGTGACATTGCTAAGAGGTTATAACCCAAAGGAGAGGAGTGAAACTGATCTAAAACTAATACCCTATAGGGGGAGGGAATTTTCATAGTAGAAACCAAGGCACATGCAAACAAAGTGGCTAGAAACATGTGTTAGTAAAAACAAGACAAGTATGCATATATAAGAAAAAGTGTAATCTAACAAGCAAGAAGACAATGTAGACTGCGAAAAGTGGGTTGCAAACATGGGACATCGCTTATAATGTTGTAAGATAATCGGGGCTAAAGTGACAAAAAGCATACAAGCAATGATCAAGCAAGATATAGGCAAAGCCCGCATACAATGGCAAATAATATCAAACAAAGTATCAAATAACCATGGTGGCAAATAGTTCCTGTAAGGAAAATGTTGCACATGAAGCACCCATTAGCATGTTAGAAAGATAAAAAGTATGTCAAAGCATGTATGGTCCAATATAGAGTAGTGTGCTAGTAAGGATATGAAGTAGTAAATTACTGAAACAATAAGTAAGGATGTGATGTGTAAGAGTAGAAATGTAGATGCCCTCCTGAGCCTTGTGGGACCGGTAAGAGGTATAGTTTCAAGCATCATTGTTATGTGTAAATATCTCAGAAAGTTTGCATTCACAACTAATTTCCAAGTGAACGTGCATGTGTATATATGGAAAGATAATGACATACAAAGCATCCGTCTAGCATGTGAAACAAAGTGTACATGTAAGCATAAGTAAGCAAGAGTAAATAAAACCAAGATATGCGTATGTTGTGAATGAGTGAGGTGGAATGATTTTCATAATGAGTGTGATAGGATTAGCATGCCCCCAAGTGGATGTGATTAATATGTATGAGATGGGGCTCATTTATAAAATACCCCTTGATACAATCAAGAATGAACCATAAAACAAGAGTGCATCATCGGGAAATGGTTTGAAAAACTACACTAAATATATAGAGGGATGAAGCATAGAGTATAAAGAGTAGGAATGTGGTGAGGTTCATTTCATATTTATACCCTCAGTAGTCGAGTATGAACCGTGAAACTAGAGTGCATCATAGGGTAATGAAGATACAAGCAGTGTATCAATGTATGCATGATGAAGGAGAAAGACTAGATGTGGAGCTCAAGGTGTGATAGTAGACATGAAAGACACTTGATAATGATAGGAGGGGGAGTAAGCATGATGCCCCCAAGTGTATGAGGTGAAGAAGAATGAAGTAAAATCACCAGAGATCATCATTTTCATGGTCGAAGCCAAATGGAGATGCGTTAGAGTCCTGATAAGCAATAATATGTAGTTGATCATATAAGGATCCATTACGGTGTAAACTATACATCATGCCAATCGTGCATATTCCTCATCGGTGAAAGGTGGTAGGGGATAACATGGGGATAACCATGTACATACCAAAGAGCAAGATTTAGTGTATAGCCAATAAATGAATCATTGCAAATAGAAACATGACTGAAAGGCATAGGAAATGTGATGTCAATATGATTATGATATAAAATACCTCCAATGTAGTCAAGCCAAGACCATAAGTGGAAAAGTGTGATAAGTGTGTGCAACAAAGACTGATAAATGGAAGACATGGAGGCCATAAACAACAATGATGCAACCATATCTCATGATAAAGGTGAGGAGAATTAGGTGGAGGGAGGAGATCAATGAGTGTAAATCTTAGCTGATCCAAGCCATCATATGTGCAAATAGTATCGAGTAAGTCGATCGAATATAATATGAGACCAATAAGAATTATTTATGAAAGAGTGCATGTGAAAGGAAGAAGTGTAGATACAAGTTGCTCATGAGAAGACAAGGAAGGTGAAATGAAAATTAATGTATGTATAGACTCCCAATAAAGTACCATGGCATTAATAGAAGGAGGGGGTGAGGATGAAGTGGATGGGACGGTGTCCAATGCAAAAATAGTTCCTTTAAGTGGAGGTAAGTTGATAAGATTGTCTATGGGTTGTTGATCATCACTGGGATGCATATCAGTATTAGAGGTTGGATTAGGTAATGCAATGGTTGGATATAGGTGGAAATATTTGAATGGGTCACGATCAACAAATATTGTATATTCAAATCCCTCATGTAAGAATTTAACACATCGGTGAAGTAGAAGGCAATGCTTGAATGGTGTGAAGTCATGACCTACCAAGTATGCAATTATACCGAATTGGGATATTAATAATAGAGAATACCATAAGAATAGTTTTTGGCCCAACGGTGATAGGTAAAGTAATAGTGCTTATGCACGGACGCATAGAAGAATCATATGCACAGAGAGAAATGGAGGTGTTTCACCCGATTCTTTGAGCGTTTATTTGAATATTGACGAAATAGATAAGGGTAAATGGGCTAGTAGGAATACCCGTAAAAGTCGTCAAGGTCATTACGCGCGCATATGACTTCTTGATCCATAGTTGATCGTGAGAGATTCCTTTTGGCTAGGAGGAACTACCTGAAATGAACAACAAGACCACCAAAAGAGATTAAATAGCATATGACAGTGGACTGCCTAGTGTGTGCTAGTTCCGGGAAGTGTGATACTCCCTAGAAGGTTATCAATCCACTATTTAAAACAACTCAATGTTAACAATAAATGAAATCCTACTGTAGTTAAAATGATTTAGGTATCTCATTCAACTACAATAAGTAAATTCATTCACAACAAGATAAGCTATGATTGAATCTGAAGGGCAGGGTCTCTGTCAGAGTACTGGTACTGGTTAGGGTCTAGTTTTAGGATGTTTTGGGTATTTGGTGGAGAATTTAGGCTCTGTTCTTGGTCTGAGGGTAAAACATAGAGACCAATGTTGGTCTAGTGTAATCGATGACTATTCAAGGTGGACTGGTGATGGTCATGGGTAGCCAACGCTGTACAATCAGTGACAGAACTTATTAAAATCTTGGCTACTGGGATAGATCTCGAGGCTAAATGAAAAAGGAGAGGGTAATGAAAAGGTCTCAGGAGATCTTAGATATACTCATAGGTGTTTAACGATCAAGTTAAGTCTGGGAAATTTTAGAGGTTTGGGTGAAGGAATAATCAAACTTGCATGAAGGTAAATGGTGAAATAATGGGGGTGCAAGTAGAAACTGATAATAGAGGTAACAAAGCCTACTTGAAATGAAAATGGATGAATGTTGATTAAAAAATACTTACTGTTGTATGAGTTTGATGGTTGGATGACAATGGCAGTTGATCAAATGGATGGAATTTGATGTGGTGATGGCACTCCTCCAGATGCTTCCGTGAATGAAAATGGCTCTGTGATCACTTCGATGTCTTTGTCAAGCATGGATGTTCGATGTGTGTGTGAATGTTGGTTCTGCTTACATGCAACTCTGGTTTCGTCTCTCTTTTCTTCGAATGTGTCAACCTTGATATAAAGTTGTTTTGGGGAATAAATGGTAACCGATGATGGTTTTGGGTTGACCGGTGGTGGTTTAGGGTAACCAACGTCGGTTAGGGTGGGATTTCTTAGGTTTACTAAAATGGGCAGATCCACTTGATTTCTTGATCCTTTTCATTTTCCTCTGTGGATTAGAATGGAAGCTTCCTTTCTAAGGGCGGGAATGTGGTTAGAGGGAATGTAGGTTTTGATTTTTAGGGTTTATTTAGGTCTTAGTTATTTATGGAAACATAATAAGAATAGGTCTAGGGTGAGGTGGCTAGGTGAGGTGTATAGGTGAGGTGGTGGTGTGATAATTATCTCAATTAGGATATTTAAATAATAAATATTATGAGATCATGAATTAGTTAATTTAAATTAATATTAGAGTGGGGTGTAAGGGGCCATGGTTAGGTGAGTGTGTTCATGGTGATTATTTAACGAGGGACCAAGGGGATTGTGACCCAATTTTGGTGTCTACATTTTTCCCCTTTTTGTTACGTAGCTTGTATTGGTAAGTGACACTGATAAAAATAAGGTGTGGTTGCCCCATGTGTGGGTGAAGGTGATCCCCCTCAAACCGGGAACCGATGAGGCGTAAGGCGTAAATCGGTGAGTGGTTTGATAAAAAGTGAATGTGATGAAGGGGAAGGTGGGTGACATGGGTGGGGGTAAAGGTCCAATCGCTTAATCCGTAATGGGTTAGGGTCAAAAGGTAAGTAATGATCAAATGCACACACACATATAAACTGTAGCACAATACTAGGTTGAAGAGCATGCAAACTCTACATTGTCTAAGGTCGATAGGTTTATCCAAACAAGGTTGAGGTGATTTCGGTATCCAAGGTATAGGATATGGTCAGAAACATGATGCGCAGTCAGGTGTAGGAACGTTTAGGTATGTTCTAGTACACCAAAGGTTGGGTCAGGATAAACAATCATGACAAGAGGCAAGGTAAGGTCATTATGTCAAACAACACGGGTAACAATGTCACAAGGTATAGTGAGCACATGAGGTCATAGGTCATAGAATGTTCCATGTTCAAGTAGCAGGTCATTCCATGTTCTAAGGCGTAAAATAATGAGTTCCCAAATGAGGATGAATTTTGGTAGTAAATGATGAGGTCAGGAGGGTAAAGTGAAGTGTCCAAGTTAGGTGTGGGTGAGGTAAAAAAGATTCAGGTCAGCAAATTAGGGGTAGTGGGTAGGAAAAAGACTAAGCAGATAACTGAAAATGGTTATAATGAATCGATGTCGGTCTTTATGGACCAACCACGATAGGCTAGGGCATAGGACCATGTCGATTGAGGTCAAACCATCGCCACCAAGTCGGGTAGGCTATAAAAAGAAAAAGTGCCACATTTTTAAAATCATTTTTCATTTACAAAATTGGAGAAAATGATAAGAGAGGAAGAACGAGGTGGAAAGTGACCGAATGACACAGAGAGCTAAGTTGGCAAACGTAAAGTGAGTGATCTTTGGTCAATAGGCGGGTCTACGAGCGCCGTGATTGGATTAGGTGATTGATTAGATTAGGTTGAGCCAACGGATGATTGGTGATGTAGAGGTAGGAGAGGGATCGGGTGGACCTGCGCAACGGCCCAAGGTGCCACCACGTAGACAACAACATGATGAGGTAAGAGGTTATTCCGATTGTTGTTTGTTGTGAGTAGGTGGAGGGTAGGAATTGGGTAGGAGGGAAAATGAGGTTTGTTTTGGGGGAACTTTTTAAAATTTGAATGTGGGGGTTTAATGAGAAAAGGGGAACAAGGGAGGGTAGATTTAGGTAAGTAAGGGGTGGGAATAGGTAATTGGGTAGGTATTGGTAGGGGAAATGGGTAGAAAGGAGGAATGTGGGAGAAAAATGGGAGGGTGTCGCGGGTTTTTCGCCGATAAGTGACCGACGTCGGTTTACTCTTAGCCGACATCAGTGGGTAAGGACCGGTATCGGTCACAAGATGTGACGACCGATGTTGGTTATCATTGGACCGTGGTCGGTCGAGGATGACCGATGCCGTTAGAAAGCTAGAGATGTAGGCCCATGAAGAGCTAAAATAGACGGGTTTTGGATAGATAGGTAGGGGTAGGGAGAGTTGGATAGGGGAAGAGTTATGAGTATGTGTAGGTGGGTGAATAAGGAAGATTGGTGAGAGGGGAAAAATGAAAATAGCTGAGGGTCTGAGGCATGGGTAGATAGGGAAAATAGGTGAGGGTCCGAGGCATGGGTAGATAAATGGTGTTGATTTAGGACATAGAAATAGGTGAAAGGGTGGTTTAGTTAGGGTAAGCGGTGTAGTAGGGGGTTACATGTAGGTGTGATCAAGTTTGATTAATATGATTGGTTGTATGTAGGCCAGGGACCAGCTACGGATGAGGGATAGAGTACCTCCCTTACTTGTGGAGATACAAGGGGAGATGACATGTAAGGAGTGGATCCATGTTGTAGATGTGGGTCTTATTGGTGTCAGATGCTACCGACACGTAGTCCGGGAGGCGAGCTTGATGGTTGCCCTCATTGATAGATGGGACTCGGCGACCAATATGTTCCATTTGCCGATGGGTGAGATCATGATCACCCTAGAGGATGTTTATAGGATCCTACGACTACCTATAGTAGGTACACAGGTTTACTCGATCTCCTTAGAGGCATCCAAGGAGTTATTGTTACCAGTGTTTAGAGAGGGGTTGGCATTGTTAGGATTCCACAGTGCCAATATGAGCTACGGGCAATGTATCGAGCCTACCCCGAGGAGATGAGGTTGGTAGTGCTTCTGATGGAGGTAGTCTGCTATTTTGCACTACCAGATGTAGAGGGTGGGAGATTCCCACAGTCACTGATGGGGGTCCTGCACGACATGGTGGAGAGCAGGACTCAGTTTGCATGGGTACTGCATTCTTGGTACAACTATACAGGAGTTGTGGGCTTATGGGTGACTACGAAAATTCAGCTTGTGTTGCACATTCCTATTACATTGTTGGGCCTATGAGCACATTGTGTGTGTGCACCTAGTTGGTATGCCCTGGGTCGACACATTCGAGCTAGGTTTTATTTGAGTGGGCTACAGCAATGGGTGCTGGTTATGGGAGAGCACTGAGCGGCTAGAGTGACACATGATGTAGCCTATTATAGGTGATTAGTGGAGGGGTTGTCTGGTGTGGACATTATTTAGAGGCCATATGTAGGCTATCCTTCATACAGGCAGATGGCAGTGGAGCTAGATGGGCTACATGATTTACATGTGATAGAGGCGGCGAGACAGGGGGCATGAGATGATACCCGTAGACCGGGTGAGATAATAGTTTGGGTTTCCATATGATATATCCACACCCTTCCCTCAAGATAGGAGAGATGATGTTGAGATGCATATGTCTCCACCATGACCGATGATGTCGACCGGGTAGGAGCAATAGTCGACCAACAAATAGATGATTTCAGTGACAGAAGGTATGAAAAGTGGTGGTCCGCATAGCTACGAGCAGTACCACCAGGTCGAGGCAACCAGATTTGGCTACTTTGTCACAGGTGTAGAGATATTCCCTACAGGGGCAAGTGGCTACCCTATTGACCTAATTGGGCATAGTACATGGAAATCCGACAGGTCGAGACACGTGTTGCAACTCTGCAGCACACAGTGGCCACTTTTCGAGCAACATGGAGTACAGGACCGCACATGCACCAAAGGGAGAGGGAGAGGGTGGAGATGGACATGGTGTGTAGGTAGTCACCCTACAGGCATAGGTGATAGGTTTGCAGGGCCAGTTGGCCATAACGTAGGGACATGTTACATGTTTTCAGGGCCAATCTGCCGCTACACAGCACGAATAGCGGCCCTTCGAGCCCAAATACATGTGCGAGATCCGGGGTTAGTGACACCACCACGGGGGTAGGGAAAAGTCGAGGTCGATGGCATCACCACAAGATAATACCCACTACTAGATTGAGAGATGCCATGGGCAAGGTGAGATACTACCAGGATCATTTGATGGCAGCGGGTATATATGTCTTATCATATGCCAAGTACAGAGCACAATAGGCCTCGACTGAGAGGAGAAGATCCCACACACATAGTGTGGAGAGTATAGAGGCCAGCGAGCCTAGGGTCCAATTCAGGGTGGTGAGGCCACTAGTGCACGGAGGCTAGCTCCAGAGGCAGGAGCATCGGGGCTGACCAGGGCGAGGCAGAGGGAGGTCAGTCGGATGCCAAGCTAGAGGAGTGGGGAGGAGATAGATGAGACAGGTTTGGACATTAGATGGGGCAATGATTGAGCTCCATGCATGATTATTTTATTGTTGATATCATATTTTTGACATATATATCGGGTTGCATGCCGAAGATAGTGAGGATGTACATGAGAGTTTTTGAGATTTTGTTATATATAACAACCTGCGTGCCGAAGAAATTTGAGAGTCATGTATATGGATACACATGTTTGGATGATTGATTTATAGAGATGATGGTGATTATGACATGATATGTGTATGGTTGTGTTTAAATTGCTATTTTGATTTGTATATGTGATGGAAACTAAGTAGTGTAGGCATGATAGAGCCAGGTCATAGGCATGGATCGAGTCAAGTTTTGGTTTAGGCATGGATGGAGTCAGGTTAGGCATGGATTAAGTTAGGTCATAGGCATGGATTGAGTCAGGTGTGACTTAGGTATGATGAAGTTTAGGTTTGGTTTAGGTATGGTTGAGTCAGGTTTGTGGTTTAAGCATGATGAATTTTAGGTTGTTTTAGGTATGGTTGAGTTGGGATTGGTTGAGTTTGTAATTCATTAATTTTTGCAATTAATGATGATATGGGTCACGTTAAGATGTTTTGTAGTAACATGCATGATAATGGTAAAGAAATGGTAGACATAATGAATGCATGAGTGATGATGGTAAAGATGTGAAGCAATTGTTGTTGGTTTGGTTTAATTTCCAATTATTGATATAAAAAGGGAACTAACTAGGGTAGAATGTGATTAGGAAAGGAAAAAGGGGAATTGGTTAGGGTAGAGAGTGGCCGAGCTAACCTCCAAGGGCCCCATGCCCTCGAGTGTTGCCTACATAGTCCCGCAGAAAAGGGACCTCAGGTCGATGTAGTTCTCCCATAAGCTAGGGAAAAATTGGAGGAGGTATGAGAATGGGTTGGTAGGTTATAGGCATGGTTGAGTCGAGGTATTTTAGGTATGGGTGAATTGTGGGCACATTGGTATGGGTGATTTTAAGTTGATTATGGTGAAAGAGGAAAATTACCCAGAGATAAGCGTCGAGGATCTAGTCCTATATAGGATGATCAATACATAATGAAGAAGGTTAAAAGATAAGAGGAGGCAAGAAAGCCACCTGATTGGTAAGGATCATAATGGGTGGGTCATACCTTGGATAGGATAATGAATGTAAGACCCTAAAGACATTGCATGATTGATTATTCTAAAGGTGAAGAGTAGTCACATGATCACCAAATGTCACGGTTCCAGTAGGTCCCTTGAGGTGGTAGGAAATGAAAGTGCGAATGGTGAGAAGGTGAAAAGTGGTTAGTTTATATGGTGTGAGGGAGCATGCCTTTTGGCAAGAGATCCAAGATCACAATAAACAAGTCCATGATGAAAAAGGTTTCTGTTTTGACTTATATTTGAGATAGACTGATCGATGTGGGAAGTCTATATGGGATGAGGAAATTAACTCCTTGAGGTCTTCACGAAGTTGATGATGGGAAGCTTTAGATTCTCTCTCTCTCTCTTTTAAAGCAGGCTTTACATAGTTGTCCTTCGAGGGAGCAGTCTATTTATAGCAGCAATGTAGAGAGAAAGATGTCCTTTTGAGGGAGTCATCTTTTTATTGGAAGTTTGACTCAAGGAGTTGAATCCTGTGTGAGGGATTTTAAGTCATGGACAAGACTAAGGTGAAGAATCATATTCTTGTTCAGAAAGTAAGGTGAAATGACCATGGGATCTCATCTGAAAGCAGAGAAAAAGTATCCATGAGAATCATGCCATGTGCAGGGCCACGGTACACATATTTAAGAGAGGGTAAAAGAGTGACGGGTACATACATGATTCTTGTTTAATCATTGGGGATGGCGTAGTGAAAGGAGAGAAGTGAATAATGCTCAAGGGATGAGAATAAAAAGAGGCAGAAGGTGAGGTAAGACTAAAAGTCAACAGTAGAATGGTTGAAGATGCAAGGCATTAAGGGGCTTAGGTTCGGTTTACCATCTAGTGAAGATAAATGATAAGCACCTGATCCATAAGCATGAGTCACGATGTATGGTCCAAGCCAATTAGGAGCAAATTTGCCCCGTTTACTTTTTTTTGCTTTGGTTACATGTTGATTTTCCTTCAAGATGAGATCACCAACTTGGAAGGTTCATTCATGGACACGTTTGTCATAGGCACATTTGATACGTTTTTGGTAAACTTGAAGATGGTCAAGAGCATTAAGATGGCGTTCATCTAATAACTCAAGTTGTGTTAAATAGTCCTGGTGAAAGTCATCATCATTGAGCATGTCATGGAGAGAAATGCAAAGTGATGGAATATGGAATTCGAGAGGCGTAACAACATCCGCACCGTAGACCAGAGAAAAGGGTGTGGTAGCAGTGGAAGTGTGAATACTAGTACGGTACGCCCACGGGAAATGGAATGTGTGTATGCCAGTCCTTCCCAGTATCGTTAACCACTTTCATGAGAATTTTGTTTAAGGTTTTATTAGTGGATTCGGCTTGGCATTGGTTTTGGGTAATAAGGTGACGAAATTGAGTGAATGCTAAAGGCATCATAAATTTTCCGCAAGGTTTTATTTTTGAATTGTTTTCCATTATCAGTGATGAGGCAATGTGGGACACCAAAGCGACAAATAATGTGATGATTGATGAACTCACATATTTTCTTAGCTTTCGTGGAGATGAGAGGTATGGCTTCAACCCATTTGGTGTAATATTCGGTAGCGGTGATGATCCATTGATGTCGCTGGGAAGAATGGGGATTGATCTCTCCGACAAGATCCAAACCCCATTGAGAGAAGGGCCAAAGGTCACGGGAGACCTATAAGGCATGACTGGGTGTATGATGAAGATTAGCATGTTGTTGGCATTTTACACAATGCTTAACGTAGTCACAACAATCATGGTTAAGGGTCGAAAGTAATAGCCTAGGCAAAGAATATGCTTAGCAATAATGAGGCCACTGAAGTGACCTCCACATATGCCATCATGAACTTCCTTAATGGTATAAGGAATTTCAGAACTCGTAAGGCACCATAAGAGAATACCATCAAAGTCACGCTTATAGAGGAGGCCACCCATGATGATATAATGAGAGACCCTTTTAAGAAAGGCGCGTTGTCCATTACGAGTGAGGTCGGGAGGCAAGATGGAGAGGGAAAGATAGTTTGAGTATTGTTTATACCAAAGGTCACATGGGTCGGGAGTAGTGGTTCCGATAGAGTAAAATTCATGAGGTAAATAAGAGGGTGATTGGAGTCTTTATACGGTGACAAAGATTTTAGAGTCGGCGGGCAAAGTGGGTATTTGAGAAGCTAAGCAGGCCATGATATCTACAAATTTTTGGCGAGAATGTGGGACGGTTTGAAGGGCATAACGGTTGAAAGTGATCAAAAGTATGTCCACGTGATGCTTATACTTTTGAAGTATCTCATTACGGCAATGATATATACCATTGACTTGGTTTATGACCAATTGAGAATCACCAAAGATGTTGATTGACTTAACATCTAAGGCGTAAGCAGCCTGGAGACCTAATACAAGTGCTTCATATTTAGCATATTATTTGTACAATCAAAATCAAGTTTGAAAGACAAAGGCATGGGTTCACTATCAAGTGGGATGAGGATAACACCAGCCCCACCCCCATGCTGACACTTAGAACCATCAAAGAAGAGTTTCATTTGGTAAGAGGGTTTGTCTAAGGAAAGGGTAGCAATAGACTCATCTAGAAAGTCAAAGTTAGAGGGTTGATCCCCAAAATAGGTGCATCAGCCAATTGGTCGGTGATAGCTTGGCCCTTGATGGAATTTTGATGAATGAATTCAGTTTGAGGTCATCTAGAAGCATAAGCCAACGTGTAACCCGTTGATTTTGGTAAGGTTTTGCATACATGAAGTGTAAGGGATCGGTGTTGGTCACAACATAGGTTTTTGGTTGAGTAGGTAATGACGGAGTTTGGTGGCAACAAAAACTAAGGCTAAGCAAAGTTTTTCAGCATGGGTGTATTAGATTTCATAGTCCAAAAGAGTACAACTTATGTAATAAACCACTTGCTCCCTATGTTGTTCATCACGATGAGCAAGCATGGCCCCTAAGGAGTGATCGGTAGCAGAGATGTATAGGTAGAAGGGTTGATTATATTTAGGTGGGATGAGTACGGGTGGTTAGAGAAGGTATTGTTTTAAGGCCTCAAAATATTTGTGGTAGTCATCATCCCATTTAAAGGAGACATCCTTTTTGAGAAGATGATGAAATGGTTGACATCGATCGGAAAGTTGCGAAATGAAATGACAAATAGACTGTAACTTACCTTATAGGCTACGAGCTTCCACAAATTAGTGGGCGAGAGGCATTTCGAGAATGGCCTTGACTTTAGTAGGGTCAACCTCTATACCACGTAAGGAAATGATAAATCCTAGGAGCTTTCCCGAGAGAACCGTGAAGAAACACTTCTTGGGCTGAAGGCGAACACAATACTTAATGAGGTGGTCAAAAATGGTTTTTAGGACAATGAGGTGCTTGAAAGTGGCATTTAGATTTGGTAAGGAGATCATCTACGTAATATTCCAATATATGGTGCATGATGTCATGGAAGATGTAAGTCATATCCCGCTGATATGTGGCACCAGCATTTTTAATGCCAAAAGGCATGACTCGATAGCAGAAGGTTCCCCAAGGGGTGATGAATGCATGTTTTTATTGATCCTATGGGGAAAGCAAGATTTAGTTATAACCCGAGAAGCCATCCATGAGTGATAGCATCTCGTGACCAATAGTAAGGTCAACTAGCTGGTCAATACTAGGTAGAGGAAATTCATCTTTTAGGCAAGCTAGGTTGAGGTCACAAAATATGTGTAAATGTGAAGTCCCCTATCGCCTTAGTGATTGGGACAATGTTAGAAATCCATTAGGGATAATCAATGGGAAAGATGAAGGAAACAGAAAGAAGGCACTGAAGTTCTTCTTTGACCAAAAGAGAAATGCGAGGGTGTATTTTCCTCAACTTTTGTTTTACAGGTTTGGCATCGAGAATGGTTACGATATTGTGGACCACTATGGTGGGGTCAATACCAAGCATGTTTGTGTAAGACCAAGAAAAATCATGGTTATGATTTTTGAGAAAAGAAGTGATGGCTTCATGTTCAGCAGTATCTAAAGATTGGCTAATCTTTAGAATGTGTGGATCATCTTGAGTGTGGATGTTGATTTCGATAGTTGATTCGTTCAACATGGTTTGCATCTCAAATGGTAATGACTGATGAATATATGAGTCTTCTACACCAAGGTAGGTGAGTATAGATTCATCATCTTGACATTGAATGACATTAATAGAAGGTGTATCATCATCAATCATTTTAGGATACAGAAGGGAAGAGAAGAGGGAGCCTCGCCCTTGCGTTGATAAGTCAGAGGCCCCAAGGAAATGGTGTTTATGAAAAAAAAGTTAGTAGGGATGGATTCGTATCCATCGACCGTGGTCAGTGAAGGTGGTGAAGAAGGTGGAGTAGGTGAAGAAGGTGGAGAAGGGTCGATATCCTCAATGAGTTCGATGTGAGCCTTTTTGGTAGGTAGTTCAGCAAAGCCGATACCACTATGGTCATTATGTTTATGGGTAGTACATGGAATAATAGTGTGATGGCCTTGCTCATAAAATCCAAAACCAAAACCCTTCCATGCACATCGATGCAGGAAGGTGTGGGTGAAAGCAATGTGTGAGTGGCTAGAGGTTGATAGAAAATGGGCGGGTTTGTGATGGTGTTTCGTGTATAAGTGGTAGTATCAAGTCCCTTAAAGGTGATATTAGTGCAAAGGTGGGGAGGACTGTAAAGGAGATGCTCTCCTATGCGGTGATTGTAGTGAGGGTGTTGGTGAAGGCTTCCATACTATTGTGGAGTAAGGAATGTGTTAACATTATATAGGTGATACTCCCCTAGAGTGAGGCATTGAAAAATGCCTTCTAAGGGATCGGTGGTTGATATGTGGGTAGTGGGATAGATGATGTGTTAGAGGTTGGGTCGGAGGTGGAGCCAACGATTGTATAGGAAGGGTATTTTTAAGAGGAGGAGTGGGTTGAGCTATGGTCTTAGGTGTTGGTCGTGTCTGCTTGGGTAAGGGCATGGTAGATGAACTGGTAATAGAGTGTGTGGTTGGTTTTACTACCTTATTGGGGGTAGTGGATTTTGCTTTTAGGTTGCACCTTCTTGGGTAAAGGTGATATGGGTGCATGAGATTTAGAGGGAAAATCAGATGGTGGAAGAGGGCGGGTTACCCATGGGGATAACCGAGGTGTTGTGGAGGTAGATGGAGTGGGTCATGCAGGAGGTGTAAGGGAAAGGGAAGGAAGTGTCATGGGTAGTGAAGAAGTTATTGATGGTATTGGAGGTATGGGTGGTAAAAAGGTTGCTGTGTGTGGGCGGAGGTTGTGTTAGGCACTTGGGTATATTTGAGGTTTGCGAGGAGAAATGGGTTGCTGCATTTTGGTTTCTAGTGGATGGGGGTTTCTTATCCAAGGTCGAGGGGTGAGGTCTTAGGATGGACGGAAGATGTGAAGGTGATGAGGGTGTGATTGACGAGTTTGGGGTATGAGATCTATGAGATTGGTTCTTCTGTTTAGGGACCGGGTTAAATTTGGTGTTACTTTTGGAGGACGTAGCTAGATCTAATTTGATGGGTGGATGAGTAAGGCTAGCCATTGGGATGACCCCTAAAGTAGTGATAGGTTTAGGCAAGAGAAATTACTGATTAAAATGTGCAGGTTTTGATTACCGTACCGGTGCGTTAAGGATTATCCAAGATGATGTAGGTGTGGGTTTGGATGTGGATGCATGCTGGGTTATGGGTAGAGGCATAAGTTGAGCCATGAGTGGTATCGTGGGAGAAATTGTGATAGTTGTGGTTGTATTCGATTCTGGTCGGTTAGAACACTTTCGATGATAGATAGTGGAGGTGTCGTGAAAGTGACATCTACATTTGTGTTGAGACAAGAAGTAGATTACGTCCCCAAAGTAAGGCTCTATCCACATAATCCAGCGATCGACTAAGCTTGAGAACGACACTGCATGGGTGAGGTCGATGTGGATCCAATGGTGATTCCCGTAAAATGTTTTTTAGAAACAGGGAAATCACTAGCTTTAGCCTCTATGGGTAAGAGAGCCAAAAGTAAGTCAACAGGATCTTAGGTGGTTGATGGAGAATGGTCACCTAGAGGTAATAACATTTCTACTGGATCTTTGATAGGTGGAGGAGATGATGGGTGCTCCTCTGTGGGTGGAGGAGATGAAAAAGCATCTCCCATGGGTCGAGAGAGGTACTTCGGTGATGACTCTCTAGGTGGAGAAGCCAAAGGTGAAATGGTCTTGATGTTAATAGAAGACTCCTTCATAGGTGAGGGAGGAGATGAAGGGTGTTCCTCTATGGGTGGAGGAATAGGTGAAGTGGGTTCATGTGTAGGTGGAGGACTTCGGGCCAATATTTCCTCTATGGAAGGAATATGAGGTAATTGGGAAGCAACTGGTGTGTCACTGAAAATAGCATGGACCTCATGGGTATGGCTATCATTAGTTGAGGTCTCTCCAGTTTGATCAGAAGAAGGGGTGTGATTAGGAAATGGTTTCTTGAAGATGTGCAGTTTTGATTAGTAGGTGCGTTAGGATTATCCAAGACTAACTCGCTGTTCTCGAGAATTTCCTAGACAATGTTCTTGAAAGTGATACAATTTCCGTCATTATGACCGTTTACCCAATGATAGTTGCAGAAGTCGTAGTTGCTTTTTATACCACGCGGTGTGGGGTGAGAAGGATCAAAACCATTGTGTGGATTTATAGGAGGAAGGGTGATGACTCTAGCTTTAATGAGATTTTCTAAGACATAAGAATAAAGCTCCCTAATTGGGGTGTATTTCATTGTTCTCGTCCTAATTGAAAAGTCCGACATGAGAAAGATTCGATGAGGGCTTAGCCTTTGATTTAATGGATGAGTTGGGTTAGCCTTGAGTACCACCACGTTAGCGGTTCCATTGGCTTTTGAATAATTATTCTATGGTTTTAAATAAGAAGAGGCATCATTTGAATTAAATGTCGTGTTATTATTTCACTTAATTCTCGAGAGTATTTCTTTGAATATTGATGAAATAGATAAGGGTAAATGGGCTAGGAGGAATACCTATAAAAGATAGTTGAAGGTTATTGCGCGTATGACTTCTTGATCCACATCTGATCGTGAGAGCTTCCTTTTGGCTAGGAGGAACTACTTGAAATGAACAACAAGACCACCAAAAGAGATTAAATATCATATGACAGTGGACTTCCTAGTGTGTGCTAGTTTCGGAAGTGTCATAATCCCTAGAATGTCACAATCCACTATTTCAAAACAACTCAATGTTAACAATAACTGAAATCTTATTGTAGTTAAAATGATTTAGGTATCTCATTCGAATACAATAAGAAAATTTGTTCACAACAGGTAAGCAATGACTAAATCAAGGGCAGTGGTCTCTTGTCGAGTAATCTGTACTAGTCAAGTTAAGTCCTGCTTTAGGATGTTTTGGGTATTGGGTGGAGAATTTAAGCTCTATTCTTTGTGTGAGGGTAAACACGAGACCAACATCGGTCTAGTGTAACCGATGACGGTTCGGGTGGACCAACGATGGTCATGGGTGACTTCTGACAATCAAAGATAGGAACTTATTAAAATCTTGGTGTTGGGACAAATATGAGGCTAAATGAAAATGGAGAGGGTAATGAAAAGGTCTATGGAGATCTTAGATATACTCAGAGGTGTTTAATAGTCAGGTATGGGAAATTTAGTGGTGTGGGTGAAGGAATGATCAAACTTGCATGAAGGTAAATGGTGGGAGAATGGGGGTGCAAGTAGAAACTAATAATAGAGGTAACAGAGCCTACTAAAACAAAAATGGATGAATGTTGGTTAACAAAATACTTATTGTTGTATGAGTTTGATGGCTGGATGGAAATGGCAGTTGATCAGATGGATGGAATTTGATGTGGTGATGGCACTCGAATGCTTATGTGAATGCAAATGGCTTTGTGATCACTTCTGATGCTAGCTATGGATGTTCAGATGCGTGTGCGAATGCTAGTTCTACTTGCATGCAACTCTGGTTTCATCTCTCTTTTCTCTGAATGTGCCAACCTTGAAATAAGGTTATTTTGGGAATAAATGGTAACCGACGATGGTTCTGGGTTGACCGGCGGTGGTTTAGGTGACCGGCGGCGCTTTTAGACGTTGGTTAGGGCAGGATTTCCTAGGTTTACTAAAATGGGTAGATCCACTTGATTTCTTGGATCCTGTTCATTTTCCTCCATAGATTAGAATGGAAGCTTCCTTTCTAACAGGTGGGAATGTGGTTAGAGGGAATGTAGGCTTTGATTTTTAGGTTTTAGGTAGGTCTTATTTAGTTATGGAAACATACTAAAAATAGGTCTAGGGTGAGGTGGCTAGGTGAGGTGTATAGGTGAGGTGGTGGTGTGAGAATTATCTCAATTAGGATATTTAAATAATAAATATTATGAGATCATGAATTAATTTAATTAAATTAATATTAGAGTGGGGTGTAAGGGGCCATGGTTAGGTGAGTGTGTTCAAGGTGATTATTTGACGAGGGACCAAGGGGAGTGTGACCCAATTTTGGTGTCTACAATAGGATGGGCTAAAATTAGCCAAGGAAAGGCCTATATTTTGAAGGAGTGATAAAGGAAAAATATTTAGCTCGAGATCCATTATCGCTATAGTCCGCTTAATACCCATGCGATAAATACGAGCCAGTATAGATCGACAACTATATCGATGGAAAATTAAGTTAAGAAAATGCATCTACGAATGAATGATATACTATGTTCGGATGAGTAGTAGAAGGAATGTGAGTATTAGCCAAGAGAGAAATGATTTTAGCTCTATAATCAAGATTGGCTAGCAAAAAATCATGATGGAGATATATGTGATGAGATGAGGACCCAAGAGTGTTCGAATGAGAAAGGTTCACCAAATGATTTAACAAATATAAAATTATTCTAAATCCTAATTTTAGAGTCATGTATGATAAATAAACGTTAAAGTACATATTTGACATAAGTAATAAGCTAGATAAAAATTAAACCCTAAGTGCAAGAGAGAGAGAAGAATACTTATATGATTTTGCACTTGATCCTGAAGTATTCTGGATTGGAAAACTGATGTACAAGAAGAGCACACTTTTTTAATTAAACTAAAAAAATCCTAGAAATTATGGTTGAGCCGGTATTAGGGCGCCTCGACCGGGGTGAGATTTCCTAGGTGTCAAGGACCTCTGCTAGGCACCTACAACTACATAAGGGCTCGTAAACTTATTTTTGCTATGTCACATAGGTGTCGCTAACCTTCAATTTTGGTCACCCGTATGTTGTTGGATAATAATTGAATTCACTTGAACTCCGTGCAAAGAGAAGATGTCCTGCAAAACCCTCAAACTACATTAAATCCCAAAAAGAAAAGATGTTATATGGGAGTCGATTGACCCCGATGATCACCCGACATAGTGAATCGATGACCAAGAACTAAACTACATCTCGATTGCATGTAGTTCTTGTGCGTGTGTATATAAATCATGCCCTAGGAAGCTCTTGTGTAAGATGCACTTGATAGCGAGTGATAACTAGATGTAACAATGTAGATAGATGTGTGGATGGAAAAATGAACTTCCCCTCCTATGTGTGTATGCAGAAAATGCAGTCCCTTATCCCTTGAATGAAAGCTATATGGATGCCTTTGATGCTCTTAGAATTCCTTTGGATGCAACCTTAGGTGGTGATAATAGATGTTTAGAGCTTGGTCCCTTATTATGGTCGTATAAATTTGTATTTATATGATTCCCTTGTTCCGATCAATAAACCCTATTATTGACTCAAACCCATCTTCCAACAATTCTAAATCACCCCTTTTCCTCCAAGACATCTCAACTAGCTTCAAAATCTTATCCTAGCCTCTTAATTGGTCTTAATTGGTCAAGTAAGGCTCACCACATGCTAATCACTTGTTAATTCACTAATCAAGATTAACAAGCCTTAATATTCTTTGTACTTTTAGTCCCACATGCACCAAGATGCAAGTTTTCCTCAAAGGAAAAACTATAAATAAGACTAAGTACTACCTTCCAATTTTACACCATGTTTTG
This sequence comes from Taxus wallichiana var. yunnanensis, assembly GCA_018340775.1. Classification (NCBI taxonomy): domain Eukaryota; kingdom Viridiplantae; phylum Streptophyta; class Pinopsida; order Cupressales; family Taxaceae; genus Taxus; species Taxus wallichiana. The sequence goes on along the minus strand of CM031242.1, from coordinate 435,417,444 downwards.
AATAACATTAATCACATAACACATATGATATAAGAGCATTACTTCCTTCTAGGAATAACTAGCTCAATCTTTACATCCAAATATCCATTTTGGTTAGTAGAAGGGCATCTAACATGAAATTATTATCTTATGTTAGAGAGATCTTCTCACCATTTGTGGAGTAGCAACAACCCCAATTTGATTTCCCTCTTAGATCTAATTAGGTCTATGTTAGTTAGCAATTCATACTAAGTAAGCATGCTTTAGCTAAGATTGAGTGATATTCATGTTAGTTCTTTCAAGAATTCCATAATCTTTTATCATTGATGCTACTATTGTTAAATTCCTATATTTTTAAATAGAATATGTGGTGTTAGCCTAGTTTTTAGCTTTTCTAGAGACTTTTAGTTGTTATCGATAAAAAGAGGTCCAAAAGAGGCAAAAAGTTACAAAGAGGTCGTGGCACCCAGAGGGGACGAGGGCTCCGGCACTAGAGTTGTTGGCTAGATTTTTACACACCTAAAAACCTAGGCAAATCATGAGATAAATCTCCTCATTTACCTATGAGGCTCTCGTGTAAGATGTTTATCAATTTAGTGGATATGAATCCTAATAACTATTTGTGGGGTTTTACTTTAATTACAAAGCTCATGAACCATAACTAAGAAATTTTGCACAACAAGTAAGCAATTGTTTATGAAGTATTTTTAGAAGGGGGAAATAATGGAATTTGGGAAAGAAGAAAGGAAGATATGTAATTCAACCAATAGTTTACAGAGTTGGTCTCATACACATAGATTAAATAAACAAGTAGATCTCACAATATTCAGAAGTAAAGGAAAAGAAAAGCTTCTAATCTAAATCTCAGATAACACAAAGTTTATCTAAAGATCCACACAGAAGTAAGAAGAAAATGCACCGTGGACACAAAGTTCTCCGGAAATCCACCTTTATTCAATTCCTCATCTTTCACAAAAATGACATCAAGGGTTACAACACAAAGTATGGAACTCAAGAATGCTGATTAAAAATTTCGATCCTTTAACCCATAGGTTCTTCCTCTATTTATAGTGTATAGAGGGCAATTACAAATAGGAAGCTTTTAATGAATTTCCACATGTGGAAGCTATAAAAAGGGAAGTAGCTGGTAGTATTCTTCTTGAATTCCTCTTTGCATGACATGCATGATTTATAACTGAAAATAGAACCTTCTATTTTGTATGTCTACCACCTATTTCCAAGTAATTGAATTCTTCTAAAGTAACGGATTTTATAGCCAATTACCTTAGTTTTACAATTTTAAGTGATTGCTTAATTTCTTTGTCGAGAAAATAAGAGAAAGAAGAACAAAGAGGAGAAGAAATTAGAAGAAAGATGCAACACTCTCAATCTTGTTCTTCTTTCATATTCTACATGTTGATCCAACCTGTATTGCACTTTTGTTTCATTTACTTTAGCAATGAATGATTTGAATGATATCTCTACCTTTAACTTGAGATGCCTTTTTCTCCCATATGTTGTTGAATCCTTTCCTTCGATTATGACCAAACTAGATCTGAAGCAACTGATTAAGATTTACTTGTGGGTGTTACCTCTGACATGTCTTCCTCTTATCCTCAAGCTTTTGCATTTCTTCTCCAAGATACATGCACCAAAGGTAATGTTTATCATAAACAATTCAAACAAAACTCATCACCTTTCATCGTGCTTGAATCAACCTTTGTCTAAGATCTTCTTCTTTTATTTCTGCCAGAAGACCTTGTAAATATGAGAGTTGGATCTATTTGTGTAGAACCTGCAATTTCTCCTTTTGATTCTGAAGATATATTCAATGTATCTGACATTGAATTTGCCTTCTTTTCACCAATATGAGCACCAGTGAAGTATTCCTACAAATAATTCAAACAAACATGGAATCCATAACATGAATGCTTAATTCCTTCACCAAAATCTGATTATAAAGCTTGTTGCCCTCTATTTTTAGACTTTTCTTGCATGCCAAACAAGCTAAAAATATTATTTAATTCCCCAATGTGCAACACATCAACATGAAGATAAATAAATAATAAAAATGAAGCCTTTCTAACCCTAGACACCAAAACTAGATGCTTCCCGACAATTAAAATAAGTCATCTTTTAGGCATTTAGCTATGTCGACGGGTCACACTTTGTTGCTAGGAATTGTGGAAAAAATATGTGGAAGAGGAAGTGGGAAATTTTCACCTTCCAAGCAGCTCCAAAATTCCCATTTGTACTTTAAGTGATTTATCTTTAATAATGGGAAAAAACAACCTTTCAGGAAGGCTCCAAATTCCCACCTTCCCACTAGCACAAAAATTCTCATTGGCACTTAGAAATCATCCTTCCAAAAAATGTGATTTGCATGGAAGAAAGCTTCTTTCCAAAAGTGCGACTTGCATGGGTGAATAAAACTTCTTTGGTGGGATTTTTATCCTTCTAGGAAGATCAAAATTCCCATTTGTACTTTAAGTGATTTATATTTAATAATGGTAAAAACAATCTTCCAGAAGGCTCCAAATTCCCACCTTCCTCGCTAGCTCCAAATTCCCATTTGCATCTTAAGTGATTTGAATTTAATAAAGGGAAATAAAAAGCCTTCCAGAAGGCTCTAAATTACCACCTTCTTGCTGACACAAAAATCCCATTGGCAATTAGATGACTTGACTTCCATCATGGGAATTTTTTACCTTCCGTGCAACCTCCAAATTTCCCCCTTCCAGAAGCGCCAAAATTCCCACTTGCATGGAGAAGTCATCTTTCCCAAAAAGTGTGACTAACATGAAGAAAACTTCTTCCCAAAAAGTGTGACTTTTATTATGAAATTTCTCTTCCCAAAAGTGTGAATTGCATGACTTCTTATTTTAAAGTTGTGTGAAAAATCATTAACAACATTTTATTTCCATTTTGAATTTTCAAAGTGAAGAAAACACAAGAATAGAATAAAATTTTCCAATTTTGGAAAGGGTCTAGGAGTCAGAAAGCAAAAAAACTTGCTAAGTGCTATAACTTTCACTTTGTGGCTCTATTTTAGGTGTTATTTTCTCTAAAAGTGCATATTTTCTTGAGCTCTACAAATTGGTGGTAGTATTTTTCTAATTTTCATAAAATCCATTATTGCACCTTTTTGGACCAAGCAACCTCTTGCAATCTCTTGAAGGAATCCTGAGCTCGGTATTTTTTAGACATATTAATTAGAATTAAAAACATTGGATAACTTTTCAAAACCCTAGGCATGGGAAAAGGTCTGGCAGGAAAATGAATAGGCTACGGGAATATCCAGAGAAAAAAAACCAAAACACAAACAAAAAGAAATAAAACAAAACAAAAGAAGTTGAGGGCAATTGCCCGAAACAATTCTCTGATTAGTTGGTCTCCGCAAAATGTCTTCCACCCGGTGAATGTTTTATGGTAATAATGATGGTGTGAAGTGCTTTATATATCATAAATCCTCCAATTTTAGCTGAATCTATTTTTAAAAGAACTTTATTTATTTAATAAAAATAAATAAAATGCTTGCGACATAAGGTCTAGTGAAGGAATTGAGTGATCTTTGGCATGTGTGTATTTGTCAAATTTGGCTTTTATGACTCTCAGGGATACCTTAGGGCAATGCAAACAACTTTAAGTAAATAAAACACAAAACGACCCATTACTTGAAAAGATTGATTTTTTTAAAAGGGGTAGTTCTAGATTTGGGTGAAATCTCGGGGACACCAGACGTCCTGGCTGGGCACTTGTGGCTGAGTCAATAAAGATAAAGAAATGAAGATCGAGTTTGGGTTGTGCGGTGTAAAAGACCAAAATGAAAACTAGAGACAAAGCAAAGAGGTCAAAAATAGCTTTCAATTATTAGTTTTCTCGCTTAGGAATGATATAAATAGTAGTATGTGATTAGGACCTAGAAATGTATCCAAGTGTGTGAATTTGTGTCTACACCTTACCTTCTCCTGCAAGCAATGTGACATGGGGGAATGGGTTTGGCGCAGGTTCCGATGATTATTTTCATACATTCAATGTATGTTGTTGTTGCTTGAAGGAAGCAATTCAATTTTCCCCCTCTTTTCCTTCCTCTTTCTCTCCCATTTTTCTATATATTTGGCATTGATGCTCATTTGTAAAGTTTGGACCCTCTCATAAAATAACGACATCATCTCAAGTGTTGCATAAGTGTTTTTAGTTGTAGGCCTCATATTTGGGATATATAATGTGTTTTTTTGCCTTCTTCCACTCCATTGTAATTATTTTTGCATGCTTCAAATAATAAAATATGGATTCATGGTTATTTCTCTACCTTAACTTTTTTATTTGCATTATTGCCTATCTATTGTTCTTTATGGTATGTCACACATGCCTTTTCTCTTTGCGAAGTTTTAGATTCAATGTTCATTATGTGAAAATGTAAGGTTAAACATTAATTTTGATTGTGGCACTCATGTATGCCCTCTCTTTTCCCATTTTATCCCATTTCCCTCATTGAGAGTGTCTTTCCCTTTCTCTTGGTGCTATAACATATGTTAGTTTAGGATTTACCTACCATGCATATCTTTCTAACCATGTTCCTTGGATGATTAGATTAGAATTATATAGTTGCACTTCAGATTGTAGTAGTAGTTTTAGCATTAGGAATTAGTAGAGGAAGTCATCCTTCTTTAAAGGTTTGTCTAGAGCAGCAAGTCC